>APFE030449007.1:14517-37149 GCA_000404065.3 Pinus taeda | reverse complement strand
ATTATTATTTTTTAATTTATTTTCAAAATATGCAGCTTAATATTTTTTTTTCAAAACTTTAAGAAAATCATAGGATTTGTTTAAAATTTCAAAACTAATTGAAAGTCAAAGATTTTTGACCAACATAAAAAAAATATAATGTGCCTTCGGTAAGTATAACAATTATAATAAAATATAATAACACAAAGATCACAATGAAATCATGCCCATATGAATAATGAAACTACCCAAAATTTTTGACATCATATGAAACAATCTAGCATGACGGGTTGGCAGAGATGATAGAGTGAAACATGGTCTTGATCCATGGCTTGGTAGTAGCTAGAGCCACTTTCTTCCCCCTTCTCTAACTATATTTCTAAGAGGTATAGGTTACACCAAACATGCTTATATTGCCAGCCCTACAAATTCAACAATATGGAGACAAGGCGACTTACTGCCGAAGAGTTGGGTTTAGAGGGGGAATTCCAAGATTCCTGGAAGAATTACTAGCAAGTTATATATGATGGACATATTAGAATGACAGATAGACCTTGACGAACTTGTTTGGAGCATTCCCCCTTTTGGATCCTATACCGCAAAACTTGGCTACCCTACTAGATGAAAGAGTTATAGATGATCAATAATGGTGGTGGAAATCGGTGTGGAAAGAAAAATGTCCTGCAAAATATAAATTGCTAATGTGGTGTTTTATGATGAAGAAGGTTCCCACCTGAGATGCTCTACAAAGAAGATTTATGATTGGGTTGGTATGGTGCTCTTTATGTAAAAATAATGAGGAAACTACCATACACTTGTTCAAGTCATGTCCTTTCGATCATCAGGTGTGGAAAGAATGCATAACTATTTAGGGTCATTCAGACCCTTGGGATGGTGAGGAATTAGAGGTATCTTAGAAGGCATGGCATGAAAACTCCAACAATTATAATATCAAAGCACTTCCCCTAATTGTATGCTAGGGGTTTGGTTAGCTAGAAATAGAGAAATATTCTAGGAAAATATCTCA
Organism: Pinus taeda; assembly: GCA_000404065.3. NCBI lineage: Eukaryota > Viridiplantae > Streptophyta > Pinopsida > Pinales > Pinaceae > Pinus > Pinus taeda. The sequence goes on along the minus strand of APFE030449007.1, from coordinate 36,143 downwards.
GTTCTCGTGCATACTACAACTAAAGTACTGACCATCTTAAGTCACTTCCCATAGGAGAAAGTCCTAGCCCCCCGAGAGTGATCAGATTAGAAAGCATAGATCATTTAACGCTGTGGGCCTATTTCGATAGTGCTTTAATTAATAATGGTCAGCAGAGTGGAGGTGAGTTCATCTTATGTCTCTATGAAGATCACACCTATCAAGTGAAATGGGTTTTGGACAAGGGACAAATAACCAATCGAAACTCCTGGTCTACAAACATTCGTTGTTGTTTGCTCAAGAGAAAGCATGCACTCAGATTCATATTTTTGGGGCATCTGTGCTCACTATAAATTGGCTCAACAATACTCATGTCTGTAGAAATATAATTATTTTTCCCATTATAGAGAAAATCATTAGGATTAATGCCTCTTTCTCCTCTTTCTCTTGCTCTCATATTTACAGGGAAAGGAACCAATCAACAAACAACCTTCCAAAAGAAGGCTTTAATATGGACAAAGGCCTATGGGGAATGGACAGTTCTTCGAGTTCTATCTTTGACCATACAAGGGCACTAACTTGTTTCAGCAGTAGAATAATCTATTTTAAAAAATTAAATTCTCAATCTCTTATGCTATTTTTCTCTTGGAATACAACTTTTATTGTTAGTATCATTACGATTTTTTTGAATAGAACATTTATGCCATTTTTAAGACTCGCATTATTAGTATATGTTGAATAGAACATTTATGTCATTATTAGTATATGTTGTTTGTATCTTTTTTTTCTTAATAATGTTGTCAAATGTTTGATTTCCTCGAGCTCTCACAACTTTAATAAAAAATATACAATTTGTATATACAAATAATAACTTTCAACTGTATTATATAAATAAAATTACATTTAAAACAAAAAACAAAAAACAAAAACTACCCAAAATTCCATCTTATATTCTTACTTATTGCATTATTTCATATTTACACTAAATGGGATGAAAGAGAAATCCAAAATATAAAAGCAAATGAGTACTAAATTTGCAAAAATAAAAAATGAGTACTAAATTTGCAAATAAAAGAAAATAAAATAAGAGATTTGAAACCAATTTCACTCATCTACATATTTCACATGATGTGGAGGTTCCTCATGAATGCTTTCAATAAACTATTCCTGTATGAATTTCAGTACTGTTTTTTAATTATTCCCAAATATGAATATTTAAAAAAAATTATGTTCTTCTTAAAATTTGTTAGAAAGTATAAACCTACTTCATTGTTTATACTCACAACTTAGGCAAGAAATGCCTCTTATGCGAGTAGTCTAAAGATTTGATGATTTCAACTTCATTTTGCGAGCCCTCCTCTCATCATCAGAGACCATCCTCCATCTTTGTCTCAGCATGATGGGCCCGCTCCGTCTCCATCTACACTCCACGACTCCGTCCCTGTCGCCAGATCCGTTTCTCACCATTTCTTGACGTCCATTTCCTCCGCCTGTCGTCTTCCATAATTTATTGATGTAATCCCGCAGCATTTTTGCATGCAGTTGTCTATAATGCTATTTTTTAGAAAGTTTTTTTGGTGGGTTTTTTTCATCAAAATCCGGCAGCAATTTATTAGAATCTCAAGTTTGATAGCTAGTTTCTGCACAATCAAAGCGTTCCAAAAGTTTTTCAAAGTGCTGAATCCAAATATACAGTTAAAAAACCATTTTAACTGCAAGAAATCAAGATTTAACCTCAATTTTTTTCGCCACATTCTGTCACCTAAATCTCCAAAAAAAATCACATTATAAACAACTCCTTTCTAAATTGCTCCTCAACCCTTTAATGGTCACCTCATCCTTTTCTTTACGCAACAAACTCCAAGATTCTAGGAGCTAAACTAATGGACCTAAAGCTCCATGCACAATGAGGATATGCTTGCACCCATCCCATCGGTCAAAGAAAGAACAAGCAAATTGCATCGTTGTAGCTGGCAGGTCCCTTAAAAGCTCGAGCCACGACGTGAGTTGTCGAGTTGCATGACACAGTCAAGTGGGCGGAACTGATAATGGTTGTTGAGTTGCATGGCACGGTCAAGTAGGTGAAACTGATAATGGTTGTCGAGTTGCAGGACATTGTTGAGTGGCAAAAACCGATAATGGTTATTGAGTTGTACGGTTGTGTTAGAATTCGGGAGTGGCAGCACAAGTTGGATCTGTCAGCTGAATAATTGTATCCATTTATAAGGAGTTTCTATAACAACAAAAACTAATTTAATGTCAGTAGGGAGTTGTAAATGAGTGTCAACAACAATGAGTTTTCACAAGGGTGAACTAACGAGTTGCCACAACATTAATAACTAAGTTGGAGCAATCTGATGAAATGTTAATTGCAGCTACTGGCACCCTAGGGAGATATATAAACACATTGAGAAAGCAGACCTATGTTTTGTAAATGAGTGTCAACAACAATGAGTTTTCACAAGGGTGAACTAACGAGTTGCCACAACATTAATAACTAAGTTGGAGCAATCTGATGAAATGTTAATTGCAGCTACTGGCACCCTAGAGAGATATACAAACACATTGAGAAAGCAGACCTATGTTTTGTAAATGAGTGTCAACAACAATGAGTTTTCACAAGGGTGAACTAACGAGTTGCCACAACATTAATAACTAAGTTGGAGCAATCTGATGAAATGTTAATTGCAGCTACTGGCACCCTAGGGAGATATACAAACACATTGAGAAAGCAGACCTATGTTATGTTGAATAAAAGAAACCAACATTATTAAGTTAAATATAGATTGCTTCATAATGGATATTTTGGAAAGATTTATTATTGGTCATATTTGAGAAGATTTATAATTTGTCATATTGATATAAACATTTATATCTAATTGATTAAACTGGCTAGATCTGTAGCATTTTTTTAACTAAAAGAACATTTTCCCCTTTTCATCCTTGTTCACAAACATTCATGTAGTTATTATTTCCCTAAAGGTTAATTTTTACTGTTATTTTGTTTCCATCTTTTACCAAGATACTGATTTTTTCTTTTTAATGTTATTTTGTTTCCATCTTTTACCAAAATACCGATTTTCCCTTGTATATTTTGATCCATCAGGAGACTTACTAAACTATATTTTTAATTTGAGAAAGTGGGAAGGCTATGTAGGATTGGATATTGAGTTTTGTATAATGAAGAGAATGATTACATGTGTTAATTTTGGGAGGTGGATACGATTTATCAAGAAATTTTCAATTTCAAAGCTTTCTTCAAAGCTTTCTTTAAGAATTGAATAGTGATATTAATAGGATTAATATAACTTGTTTTGGACATTAATTTGTGTTATGTTTCACTTAAATAAATGTCAAAGTAATAGTGAAACTTTTAACTTTTAATTGGAATGCACTTCTAGGTCACTGAGATTTTGTACAAAATAGATTTAATTTTTAAATATCTAAACGTTATTATTTATCAATATTGTTTAATTTGAGAATGACTCTTGTTCCTTCACATTTGAGGAAAAAATTATTTGTAAAACTTTCAAAAATTTTAAGTTATTTTATGTGGATTTATTTTTAGCAATTTAGCATATTGTTAGTAAAATTAATTTAAGTAGTAAGGAATAAATCTTTAGGATTAAAAAAATCAAATGGGGAATATTTGGAGCAAATGTGGACAATAACATAATATGTTTATTTATTTATTAATAAAAAATAAAATAAATTTAGTAATTGGTTTTTTATAGAAAATTAATTATAAAACTAACATAGTTATATAAGAGAAGATCATGAGAAGATCCAACATGAAGAGAAGATAGATGACTATGTATATTGTTGTTTAATTAGATATTAATAGTGTTTACATTATTGTTTCATTTCATAGAATTGTTTTCAATCAAAGATTTTCTTAAACATTTTTTATTTTTTTGGATGTGGATTTGGACATGAACATAAAAGAATTTACTCACATTAAGTTAGACAGTGAATCTCCATATCCATCTCTATAAGAAAAACAACTAACATAAATAATAACTTCTGTTATACACCTACATACATATCTAACCCATGCACTTGAAAATGCATTATTCATAATCCTAATGCATTATTCATCACATATTTAAATCAATTTTGCTAATTAAATTGTCAATTGCTAAAAAAAATTGCACATAAAATAATTAAAAAACTTGAAGGTGTTACAAAAAAATATTTTCTCAAATGTAAAAGAACAAGAGTTATTCACAAAGTAAACAAGCTTTATAGATAATAATATTCATATATTTGAAAACATTGACAATAACCTTATTATTCTGATGCTTCCACAAGAGTCCAAGCTGGAACATAGGGGTTTGTAGCATGTGGTAGAGTGTTGAGACTTCAGATACTTCTTGAACCTTATAAATGATCCTTTTTGTTTCTTGCCCTTTCTAGAAGTGCTATATGATAAAAGGATCTAATTTTTATGAAGTGTTTAAACAATTATGAGGAGACATAAACATAAAAACATTGACAATAACTTTATTATTACGATGCTTTCATAATTTAGTGGGTTCAAATCTTTCAAAAGTGGTGAGAGAGTTTTTGGTTAAGATTGGAACAATCTTTATTTTGTGAACTAAGTGGAAATCTTTTGGTTTTTGGTGGATTAGTTGATGAAGAGGTTGGACTGAGTTTAGGCCAAGTAGATTTGTTTGTGTTGCATTTTATAATACATGGTGCAAGAATTATAAACATATGCATTATAACCATTTAGGGGATGGAGGTATTTGCGTAAGAGAAACAAACACTTAACCCGTGGAGCTAGCCAATATACCATCCTCAAATGCTTGTTGAAAGATAGTGAATTGAGGGGTTAGAAAAGGAGCTTGCACTTAGACTTTCATCAAGACTAGAATCTTAGTATCTATTTTGAAGATAGAGCTCTATATATAAGATTGAGAGCAATTACAATCATCTATTTTGTTAATGATCAATGTCAAAGAAACAACTCGATGCCCTATTTATTATTGAAATTGTTAGATGGTATTTGTTATAGGCTACAATGAGGACATAAACTTTTGTACAGGACTGAAATAGAGAACATATTTTAATTTTTGCAAAGGATCTTGCTAGAGATGAAAGTGGGTTAGAAGTCCCTTGTCTATAGATCAATAAGTGACACATGACATGCTAAAATAGTAGAAAATGTTAGGCTAAGGAAGGAAAACTCACATTAAACCATGTAGGATCTGGACGACTTTGAGCAAAAATGCTACCTCTATCATGGAAGGCATGCCAAGAGGATCTAGGAATATACAAAAAAATAACTACCTTTATTGAAACTACTCACACTTCTTTTGGATATCATTCAATAGGGCTTGGTTGCTCTAATCCCCCTAGCCATTAGTGTAGTGGGGAAAGCTTCAAATTTTGATAAAAGACAACCTTTGCATGCTTGGAATTGCATTACCAATGTTGAAAACACCAATGAGAACCTTATTGTAATTGACTTTCATTTCCAATGTTGAAAGAACTCATGATAACCTTATAGTAGTGAGGATAGAAACAATCTAAGGGTGTAACCCTTAATATGAATTAGTGAGGAAATTATATTGAATTTTTGAGCAGGGAGAAATAGATTCAAGGGTTGAAAGTGGGAAGCTTCTCTGTGATAAAGAAATTCAACCAATAATCCTAAATCATGCAGGTAACTAAAATTTTGATGATTGGTGCTAGGTACATGAATTGTTGTTTCTTAGAGTTTTGATAGTTTTTGAATCAATGAATCAACCTAGATACTCAATGGTTGATTAGGTCATTGTCTCAACCTAGTCCTTTGATTATTTTATTTTGATTTGAGTCATTGAGTTTTTGAATCAATGAATCAACCTAGATACTCAATGGTTGATTAGGTCATTGTCTCAACCTAGTCCTTTGATTATTTTATTTTGATTTGAGTCATTGAGTAGAAAATATTTTTCTTTCATGGATATCAACTCAAAATATTGTATATGTTTTAGAAAATAAGGAAGATAATTTACAATTTGGATAGAAAATAGACAAAGCAATGATGACTATGATCATCTTAGCTACACTTAAAAAATTGTCTATCCATATCAAGAATTGATAGAAGGAAACCTTCATAATTTAGTGGTTTGAATCTAAATATTTTGATACAAACTCAATTGGCATTTTAAGGTATAGGTTAGGTTTTATCTTTTTATTTGTGTCATTATTTTATTTTTAATATAATCTATCTTCACTCTTTATGGAATTGGAAGAATGTGATATGAATTACAAGAGTAGGAGTCCACTAGTTTCTTTAGGCATAAGTCTACTATAAAAAATGTTTTTACAAATTAAATGTCCACATCATATGGAATCACATCCTCCTTTATTATATGTTTTATTATTTAACATCTTCACACAATATAGGATTTTCATTTTAGATCAGGGTGATAAATGACAAACATGGTATTCTCCCTATCTTTTCTCTATAACTTACTCTATCCCATTCAAATCAGTTTAGTTTCCTTATTTTAAATATTTTCCATTCCTTTCCTCTGTCATTTCAAATATTATTATTCATGAAAGAAACCATAATTAAAAAGTCTTACAATGCCACAATATACATATATTGTCATAATTTCGTTGGCATAGACTTGGTTTATGTCAATACTTTGGAGACTACTTACGTGGCATACAGGAGTAGTAGTTCTAAATCAAAGGCCAATGAGCCAATGAAAAAAATAGTGAAGTTTAGTATCAATCCCACAAATTTTCATGTGACCAATGGCCACACCAGAAAGCGTAAGCTCAGATAATGGTTTGAATATAAAAATCAATTGTTGCTTTGAATGTTTAGCCAACTTTAAATAAAGTATAAATTATATGCAAACAAGGCCATCAACCAATAGAAACTATGGTGTTGAATAAGTAGAAGTTGCCTCTATAACGTCAATAGTGCTAAAACAATTATAATATATCTTGAAAAATTGATGTAGTAACCAGGTATATACATACATGACTTTCTCTCCTCTCACAAATAATTTACAAAGATAAAAAATATAATATCTAATAAAGTATTGCGTCAATATATTTCACAAATGAAAAAATTCAATGATGATTTTTTTTTGCAAATAATGTCTTGAAATTAAAGGATACACAATGATGGAGTTTAGAAAATGCACAAGAATTTTATGAAGGAATGCTTAAAACACATGAAAGTCATGAAAGTAGCTTAAAGGGAGTTCTGCGGTTCTACGGTTCTCGTCTGCGGTTCGGTTGGATCTACATAGTCCATGCATAGATCTGCGGCATAGATCTGCGGCATCGATCATGCGATGATTCTCTGCGGTATAGATCATACGGTTCAGTTCGGTTGGATCTACATAGTCCATGCATAGATCTGCGGCATAGATCATACGTTGATTCTCTGCGGCATAGATCTGCGGTGATCATTCTATTGATCAGATCTATTCTTTACATTCTCTGCGGTTCTACATTCAAATATTATCATTATTTGAATGTGTGTGGCTCTGCCGTCTCTTATCAACGCCTGCTCTGCGGCGGATCTGGTTCTTATCAACGCCTGCTCTGCGGTGGCTCTGCCGTCTCTTATCAACGCCTGCTCTGCGGTAGATCTGGTTCTTATCAACGCCTGCTCTGCGGTGGCTCTGCCGTCTCTGCAAGAAACGCCTCTTATGCGAGTAGTCTAATGATTTGATGATTTCAACTTCATTTTGCGAGCCCTCCTCTCATCAGAGACCATCCTCCAGCTTTGTCTCAGCATGATGGGCCCGCTCCGTCTCCATCTACATTCCACGACTCCGTCACTGTCGCCAGATCCGTTTCTCACCATTTCTTGACGTCCATTTCCTCCGCCTGTCGTCCTCCATTTCTTATTGATGTAATCCCGCAGCATTTCTGCATTGCTCGTCAGCCCTTTAATGGTCACCTCATCCTTTTCTTTACACAACAAACTCCAAGATTCTAGGAGCTAAACTAATGGACCTAAAGCTCCATGCACAATGAGGATATGCTTGCACCCATCCCATCGGTCAAAGAAAAAACAAGCAAATTGCATGGTTGTAGCTGGCAGGTCCCTTAAAAGCTCGAGCCACGACATGGGTTGTCGAGTTGCATGACACAGTCAAGTGGGCGGAACTGATAATGGTTGTTGAGTTGCATGACACGGTCAAGTAGGTGAAACTGATAATGGTTGTCGAGTTGCAGGACATGGTTGAGTGGGAAAAACCGATAATGGTTATTGAGTTGCATGGTTGTGTTAGAATTCTGGAGTGGCAGCACAAGTTGGATCTGTCAGCTGAATAATTGTATCCATTTATAGGGAGTTTCTATAACAACAAAAATTAATTTAATGTCAGTATGGAGTGTCAACAACAATGAGTGTTCACAAGGGTGAACTAACGAGTTGCCACAACATTAATAACTAAGTTGGAGCAATCTGATGAAATGTTAATTGCAGCTACTGGCACCCTAGGGAGATATACAAACACATTGAGAAAGCAGACCTATGTTTTGTTGTATAAAACAAACCAACATTATTAAGTTAAATATAGATTGCTTCAAAATGGATATTTTGGAAAGATTTATTATTGGCCATATTTGAGAAGATTTATAATTTGTCATATTAATATAAACATTTATATCTAATTGATTAAGATGGCTAGATCTGTAGCATTTTTTACCAAAGGAACATTTTCCCATTTTCAACCTTGTTCACAAACATTCATGTAATTATTATTTCCCTAAAGGTTAATTTTTACTTTTATTTTGTTTCCATCTTTTACCAAGATACTGATTTTTTCTTTTTAATGTTATTTTGTTTCCATCTTTTACCAAAATACCGATTTTCCTGGTATATTTTGATCCATCAGGAGAGTTACTAAACTATATTTTAATTTGAGAAAGTGGGAAGGCTATGTAGGATTGGACATTGAGTTTTGTGTAATGAAGAGAATGATTACATGTGTTAATTTTGGGAGGTGGATACGATTGATTAAGAAAACTTTCAATTTCAAAGCTTTATATTGATATTAATGGGATTAATATAACTTGTTTTGGGCATTAATTTGTGTTATGTTTTACTTAAATAAATGTCAAAGTAGTAGTGAAAATTTTAACTTTTAATTGGAATGTACTTCTAGGTTACTGATATTTTTGTACAAATAGATTTAATTTTTAAATATCTAAATGTTATTATCTATCAATATTGTTTAATTTTTAAATATCTAAATGTTATTATCTATCAATATTGTTTAATTTGAGAATAACTCTTGTTTCTTCACATTTGAGGAAAAAATTATTTGTAACACTTTCAAATTTTTTAAGTTATTTTATGTGGAATTATTTTTAGCAGTTGACATATTAGTTAGTAAAATTAATTTAAGTATGTGATGAATAATGTTTTAGGATTAAAAAATCAAATGGGAAAATATTTTGGAGCAAATGTGAAATAACAAATATGTTTATTTTTTTAATAAAAAAATAAAGAATAAAATTTAGTAATTGGCTTTTTATAGAAAATTAATTTTAAAACTAGCATAGCTATATAAGAGAAGATCATGAGAAGATCCAACATGAAGAGAAGATAGATGCCTATGTATATTGTTGTTTAATTAGATATTAATAGTGTTTACATTATTGTTTTATTTCATAGAATTGTTTTCAATCAAAGATTTTCTTAAACATTTTTTATTTTTTTGGATGTGGATTTGGACATGGACATAAGAGTATTTACTCATATTAAGTTAGACAGCTAATCTCCATACCCATCTCTATAAGAAAAACAACTAACATAAATAATAACTTCTATTATACACCTACATACATATCTAATCCATGCACTTGAAAATGCATTATTCATAATCCTAATGCATTATTCATCACATATTTAAATCAATTTTGCTAATTAAATTGTCAATTGCTAAAAAAAATTGCACATAAAATAATAAAAAAACTTGAAGGTGTTACAAAAAAATATTTTCTCAAATGTAAAAGAACAAGAGTTATTCACAAAGTAAACAAGCTTTATAGGTAATAATATTCATATATTTGAAAACATTGACAATAACCTTATTATTCTGATGCTTCCACAAGAGTCCAAGCTAGAACATAGGGGTTTGTAGCATGTGGTAGAGTGTTGAGACTTCAGATACTTCTTGAACCTTATAAATGATCCTTTTTGTTCCTTGCCCTTTCTAGAAGTGCTATATGATAAAAGGATCTAATTTTTATGAAGTGTTTAAACAATTATGAGGAGAGATAAACATGAAAACATTGAAAATAACTTTATTATTACAATGCTTTCATAATTTAGTGGGTTCAAATCTTTCAAAAGTGGTGAGACAGTTTTTGGTTAAGATTGGAACAATCTTTATTTTGTGAACTAAGTGGAAATCCTTTGGTTTTTGGTGGATTAGTTGATGAAGAGGTTGGATTGAGTTTAGGCCAAGTAGATTTGTTTGTGTTGCATTTTATAATACATGGTGCAAGAATTATAAACATAGGAATTATAAACATTTAGGGGATGGAGGTATTTGCGTAAGAGAAACAAACACTTAACCCTTGGAGCTAGTCAATATACCATCCTCAAATGCTTGTTGAAAGATTGTGAATTGAGGGGTTAGAAAAGGAGCTTGCACTTAGACTTTCATCACGACTAGAATCTTAGTATCTATTTTGAAGATAGAGCTCTATATATAAGATTGAGAGCAATTACAAACATCTATTTTGTTAATGATCAATGTCAAAGAAACAAATTGATGCCCTATTTATTATTGAAACGGTTAGATGGTATTTGTTATAGGCTACAATGAGGACATAAACTTTTGTACAAGACTGAAATAGAGAACATATTTTAATTTCTGCAAATGATCTTGCTAGAGATGAAAGTGGGTTAGAAGTCCCTTGTCTATAGATCAATAAGTGACACATGACATGCTAAAATAGTAGAAAATTTTAGGCTAAGGAAGGAAAACTCACATTAAACCATGTAGGATCTTGATGAATTTGAGAAAAAATGCTACCTCTATCATGGAAGGCATACCAAGAGGATCTAGGAATATACAAAAAAATAACCACCTTTATTGAAACTACTCACACTTCTTTTGGATATCATTCAATAGGGCTTGGTTGTTCTAATCCCCCTAGCCATTAGTGTGGTGGGCAAAGCTTCAAATTTTAATAAAAGACAACCTTTGCATGCTTGGAATCGCATTACCAATGTTGAAAACACCAATGAGAACCTTATTGTAGTTGACTTGCATTTCCAATGTTGAAAGAACTCATGATAACCTTATAGTAGTGAGGATAGAAACAATCTAAGGGTATAACCCTTAATAGGAATTACTGAGGAAATTATATTGAATTTTCAAGTAGGGAGAAATAGATTCAAGGGTTGAAAGTGGGAAGCTTCTCTGCGATAAAGAAATTCAACCAATAATCCTAAATCATGCAGGTAACTAAAATTTTTATGATTGGTGCTAGGTACATGAATTGTTGTTTCTTAGAGTTTCGATAGTCTGTGAATCAATGAATCAACCTAGATACTCAATGGTTTATTAGGTCATTGTCTCAACCTAGTCCTTTGATTATTTTATTTTGATTTTGAGTCATTGAGTAGAAAAGAGTTTTCTTTCAAGGATATCAACTCAAAATATTGTGTATGTTTTAGAAAATAAGGAAGATAATTTACAATTTGGATAGAAAATAGACAAAGCAATGATGACTATGATCATCTTACCTACACTTAAAAAATTGTCTATCCATATCAAGAATTGATAGAAGGAAACCTTCATAATTTAGTGGTTTGAATCTATATATTTTGATATAGACTCAATTAGCATTTCATGGTATAGGTTAGGTTTTATCTTTTTATTTGTGTCATTATTTTATATTTAATATAATCTATCTTCACCTTTTATGGAACAGGAAGAATGTGATATGAATTACAAGAGTAGGAGTCCACTAGTTTCTTTAGGCATAAGTCTACTATAAAAAAATGTTTTTACAAATTAAATGTCGACATCATATGGAATCACATTCTCCTTTATTATATGTTTTATTATTTAACATCTTCACTCAATATAGGATTTTCATTTTAGATCAGGGTGATAAACGACATACATGGTATTCTCCCTATCTTATCTCTATAACTTACTCTATCCCATTCAAATTAGTTTAGTTTCCTTATTTTAAATATTTTCCATTCCTTTCCTTTGTCATTTAAAATATTATTATTCATGAAAGAAACCATAATTACATAGTCTTACAATGCCACAATATACATATATTGTCATAATTTCTTTGTCATAGGCTTGGTTTATGCCAATACTTTGGAAACTACTTGCGTGGCATATAGGAGTAGTAGTTCTAAATCAAAGGCCAATGAGCCAATAAAACAAATAGTGAAGTTTAGTATCAATCCCACAAATTTTCATGTGACCAATGGCCACACTAGAAAGTGTAAACTTAGATAATGATTTGGAATATAAAAATCAATTGTTGCTTTGAATGTTTAGAAAACTTTAAATAAAGTATAAATTATATGCAAACAAGGCCATCAACTAATAGAAACCATGGTGTTGAATAAGTAGAAGTTGCCTCTATAATGTCAATGGTGCTGAAACAATTATAATATGTATTGAAAAATTGATGTAGTAACCAGGTATATACATACATGACTTTCTCTCCTCTCACAAATAATTTACAAAGATAATAAATATAATATCTAATAAAGTATTGCGTCAATATATTTCACAAATGAAAAAATTCAATGATTTTTTTTGAAAATAATGTCTTGAAATTAAAGGATACACAATGATGAAGTTTAGAAAATGCACAAGAATTTTGTGAAGGAATACCTAAAACACATGAAAGTCATGCTTTGACCATTGTTTTTTCAAGAAAATTTAATAAGATTGTTTTTAAAAGTACTATGTTGGTAGTAATGTATGCCCAACGATGGATTTTAGAAAATGAGGTAGTAATGTATACCCAATCATGGAGTTTATAAAATGCATAAGAAGTTGATGGAAAAAGGGCCTAAAACATATAAAATGTATGCTTTCTTCTATTATTGTGATTTCAAGGAAAATTTTTTTTTTGGACATTATTTATAGAGTTTTGTAAATATTTTTGTATAGTAAAATAACAAATAAAATTAGGCCAACTTTATTTCACATATAAGTCATTTACTTTGTCTCTAAAGCAATATAAAGTCCAAACAAACAATTCCTATGATCAAATGCGCTCTTTTTGGGCTAGGTGTAGACAAAAACTTGGGGTAGTAGTCCACCACTAAGTTGTTTCAGTTCATAAATGTTGCAACATAAACAATATTATCCCAATGGGCCATGCGTGACGTAAATTTCCCTTTATACAACACTATCACTGGAGGTTCCCAAGCCATCCAGTTGAGGAGTCGAGAGTCAATACATTTGAGAATAAGAGTCCAAGATGGAACATAGGGTTTGTAGCCTATAGTAGATTGTTGATACTTCATATACTTTTTGAACCTTACCAATGAACGTTTTTGTTTCTTTCCCTTTATAGCATTCTTATTTCAGAGAAATATCTAGTTTTTATGAAGTGTTTAAATAGTTATGGGGAGAGACAAACATAAAAACATTGGCAATAACTTTATTATTATTTAAGAAAATACATGCCTACTTTCTGAATGCGTTTGTGTTGGTTTTTCCATGACACTCAAGGATGAGGTTTGAGTTTAAGGTCATGTTGTGGCCACAACCACCACCCATTCAAAACTTGCCTTAGCAACAATTTCGGATGGGTCCCTTAGAAGTTAATCTTACATCTCTCCCAATGATCTGTTTTACTTGAGGGATTTGGCTCTTTGGAGGGCCAAATCTTCCATTCACAAATGGTTAAATCCCCTTAACAAATCCCTCGCATATAACCTCGTTTAAGCCCTTCATTCTTATGCTCATCGGGATTTATTTAATTCACAAAACCCCCATCGCATCATTATTCCCCTTTTAACTCTTCACAAGGGAAACGCTTCACAAAACACGTTTAACTTACCCATTTATCACTTATTGCTTGTTGTCTTGATCAAGGGCAAAGGCTTGTTTATCATGAGTAATTGCGATACGATTACGTCCTCAATCACATTGCATATCTCAATCGGCAAGACCCAAGGGTTATTCATAACACAACCAAAATGCACTGGATCTGCCGGGGTCATTAACCATAGCGTATACAATTTTGGGTCTGCATCCCCCATCACAAATCGCATATCGGCGAAGCCTGGGATCATATACAAGGCATAATGTGATATGGCAGACCCGCCCCGTTATTAAATACAACATACATACATACATATATATATATATATATATATGTTTGGCCGAATTTCATATCGCAATCGGCCGGGTCCTAGGCTTGTGCACATTATGATATGCGATTTGGTGGACTCACCGATCTTATTAAACAGAATATATATGTTATCGAGTCTGCCTCCCCATCGCTAAATTGCTATCGGCGAGGTCGAGCGCTTATGCATAAGGTCCAATTCCATGAAGCGAACCCACTGATAATAATGCGTCTGGGCTTATAAATTTTGAAATCCGGCCTTGTGGTCAAATGTGGTATTTTTCGTGTATTCCTGTGTTTTCTATGAAATGTCATGATTCAGATTCTCGAAGGAAATCCAGTAGGGGTGATATGACACATGATTACCTATGGAGATGTGCGATTATGACTCGGTCGCAACATAACGTTGGCTAAGCCATAGGCCGATTCTTTCACAGTCACTCCTTTTTGCATTGCGCCTTATCATTTAAAGTTTCAATGATGACGAGAGCTATTCTTGGGCGTTTTATCATATTTTCATAATCACTACTAATATGAATTATCTCTGTAGGTGAATTCAAGTGGATCCAGTAGCAGATAAATGTGATGTATGTCAAGATGACACCTCTGCACCCCCGGTGTTGATACTGCAAAAGCATAGTCTGACGAAAGGGGGATGAACCGCCACAATGCATGATGGAGGCACGCTCTGTGTCAAAATGGAAGCACAACGTTGATCCACCAAGATGTCACTCCCTCCAAATGAACCTCAATGCATACCAGATGTGGGATGATGAGCACAACATCATTAGTTTCCTTCAAGAAATGAAAGGGAATAATAGCCATCCCACACAAGTGTAATGAAATGATACGCATTCATTCTTTGTATGTTCGGATCTGTGTAATGTAAAGAAAGTAGGTGAAAATTCAGTAAGGGGAAGGTAATTTTGAGGTGTAAAGTATTACCTCCAGATAGGAGAGAAGGGCTTTTTCGTTTGGTAGAACAAATTTTGTTTATTGTGAGTAAGGAAGACTAATTGGGTCAGAGAAGGAGCCTTTTCTTAGATTGATTTTCCTCTTCTTTATATGTTAAGAATCAGGATGTTGTTGTGAGCATAAATATGAATGTGATTTGTGTTTGTGCCCATTGATGACTTATAGTTTATGATTAGCTTTGGTTGTTTGAATGTGATTCTTCAACATGGTTAATTCATGAGCAGTCCCTGATTTGAAACTATGTTAAACATCAGTTGAAAGCTTTAATTCCATAAAAGGAATGTGTATTCCTATATGAGTGATTGGATTGCAATTTAGAATTGATGCAACCTAGTTCTTATGTGAAATAGTAATTGATTCATTTAGACTTGGGATTCATATATGATGTTTAACCTCTCTTTTGTCATGCTCCTGCATGATATATTAGGATAGCTAGAACTAGATTAGAGTAGTTAGAAGTAGTGTAGATAGGATTTAATACATATAGGTTAGCTGTTTTATTTTGTTGATTTCATTGAAGTCTTCCTCCCGGAAGCAATCTTTCAACTCATTTAACAGTTTACGAGGTCCCTTAAAACTCGTTAGAACTAGCCATTCCAAATGAAAGTAGGTCTAATTGGGGCTTGCGATCGGGTTAGTTCCCCTTGTTGGTATAGTGAAAATTTGCCATGTCAACAAATTGGTGCTAGAAAGAGGGGCTGAACCGCCGTCCATAGCTTTTCAAAATTTCATTTATAAGTGCCACGCATGGATTCAAAAGGATTAATGTATGGATTGTAGAGGCCAAAGAGACCACTCCACCCATTTAAAAGAGCCCCATTTCGAAGAAACAGTGACCCCTCTAAGTCCTGTTTCTGGGTCACCCAAGGAAGAGAGACTGTGGGAGTACCCTGTCACTTAGGAGCAACTAGTCAGAAGACTTACTCGGGCTTATGCTCGTTCCCTATCACAACTCCCTATCTTTTAGTCTTTACCTCTGACAACAAAAAGAAAGCCAACGATATATCACATAAATGAAGAGACATCTGTAAACCCTTCTCTTGAAGATATTGTGCTTGATTCTTTGCAAAATATTGACTCTCCTTGGGAAGAAATTCCTGAGGATTCCCCTTCTAAAGAAAATCCCTGGCCTGATTTGGAAAATCCTAATGAAGAAACCCTCAACTAGAACCTCCCTATCCATAATATTGCTAACGTTCCTCCTCCTAGTGGGAATCAACCTCTACTTCCTCCTCCGGGTGGGAATCAACCTTCACCACCTCCTCCAAGTGGGAATCAACCTCCACCTCCTCTGGGAGCACTCCCTCCTTGGCTTGCATAGGATTTCGTAGCAGTACCTGGACAACATCATGCCTTACCCAAAAATACACAAAGAGTACTGCCCAAATTTGACCCTGAGTGGGGAGACATCACTGATAACCACATTCATTCTTTCTTCCTAGCCGTGCGCATGTTGGGGGTAACCGATGAGGATGTGGTATGTCGCTTATTACCTTTTACTCTGATTGGTGTGGCCTCCACATGGTACTTTAGCCTAAGAATAGGATCGATCACCTCATGGGCTGCCTTTCAGCAGGCCTTTCTAGACAAGTTTGGTGATGACAAAACAACTGCGGCCTTAGTTTTAGAGATATCCCATTTGAAAATGGACACCAAAGAAAGGGTCAAGGATTTTAACATCTGGTTCAATACTTTGTTCAACAGAATCCCGGCTACTGCTAGACCTACTGATGAGGTGCTCATGGAATTCTACATCTCTGCTCTCCCTATCCCTACTGTGATGTGGGTCAAGAGAAGTAACACACAGACCTTACAAGGTGCTATTGATGAAGCAATAAAAGTTGAGAATGAAATGATTAGTCTCAAAACTTGTCATCATACAACTAAAGGAAAGAAAACCTCTCAGTCATCCAAGAAAAGTAGTGGGAACAATAACAAAGTGGCTAAGGGCAAAGAAAGGGACACCACGGATGTGGAAGGTTTGCATCGGATCATTTAGAAATTGAAAAACAAAGTAATATATATGAAAATGAGTTATGGAGAGAGTGGAGGATAGTAAAACACCATAAAACATTTCAAACTTTTCTTTTGTAAAAAGACAGAAGATGGTCATGGTCAACTTACGTTTCCTACTCCACCCAATGAAGGAAATTTAAATATGGAGGAGCTGGATCTTATTGGATTGCTCCTTAACAAAGAAGAAGCCATAGTGGAAGTAGAGCCGAATTAAGAAAATGAGGAAGAATACCAAGGAGAAGAGCCCTTGGAAGAAGAATCTTAGATAAACGTATTGTGAGATTTCTATAAAAATGAGGATGAAAAGGAGATAGAATAGCAGAAATCCACACTAATGAAATCCACACGAGAAGTAAGGGGCCACTTGCAGGCACGATGAAGCCTGTAGACCAAACAAAGAAAGAGGTCCACCCCTTGAAGGCACCCGCTCCCAAAGTTCCTGTTGAGAAGAGAAGACCAAATGGCCAGTCCAAGGATACCCCAGTGACAAACCGTCCAGAGAAAGAGAACACAGCTCCCACTGCAATGAAGGTGACTCCAAATGGTAAACTTCCACCTAAGAATGGAAAAACTGGTATGTTTACTCTACCCTCTTCTATTTATAACATTGATTACAATATTGTGGATGATCTTAAGAAATCTAGGGCTAATATCGCATACTTTGATTTGCTGAAATTAACACAGCAAAGAGATTTTCTCTTGAGAGCTATGAATGAGATAAATTTCAAAAATCCTTCCATCCCAAGTAGCCAAACCAAGAAGTCAGTGTCCAGACCTGTCAACCCCTCCATTGCAGCCCAAACGCCATCAGCTATGGAAGCCACTCTGTCCAAAATGAATCGAAACCCCCAAGATGTTAGTGCAACCATTATAGGAAGGAAATCTAAATCCATGACTTCCCCTTTCCTAATCACATTTGAAATCTTCAACATGAACGTACACAACTTCTTGGTAGACTCAGATGCCTCATCCATTGTGATGCCTTACGTTGTTGCTAAAAGACTTCGTGTGATACCTGAGAAAAATGGAACTTGAATCAATTAGACAAGACAAACGTGAAAGTGATTAGGGAATTGAAAGATGTATTGATTTGGATGACTACCAAACCGCAATATACACAAGTCATTGATATAATGGTAGTCGATATACTCGAGGCTTATGGAATGCTACTTAGTAGGGATTGGTTAGCAAAACTCAATGGATATTTTTCAACTGATTGGTCCCATCTCTTGTTGCCTTAGAAGGGAAAAGGGGATATGCTGAGAGTTGATCGAGAAAGATACATGAAGTATGTGGTAACATAACTAAATGGTCCCAATGAGCCTGTAATGTTTACCAAATACATCCTTGGGAATTATAGTTTCAATGTTTATGCCACAGAAACCTGTGTTAGAGAATTCCATGCAGGAAAAACTGAAGAAACTGCAATAAGAACACAGTTGGAAGCTTTACCCTGTAATCCAATTGATGAACCACCTTGTAATATAGTAGATAATAGAGCTAATTTTATAGGAAGCAATTCAATTGATGTAACATTAGACTCTATATTTTGGACACTCTATTTTGATGGCTCTAACTACCTTGAAGGTGCAGGTGTTGGGAGCGTTCTCATTGATCCACAAGGGAAACAACATCTGATGGCCAGCCGGTTGGAGTTCATGTGTACCAACAACATGACAAAGTATGAAGGCTTGCTACAGGGCCTGAAGAAAGCCATTGATATGAAGGTGAATATTCTTAAAGTTTTTGGTGGCTCACAAATAATCGTGGATCAGGTAAGGAAGAGGATACACTACAATTCACCACACTTGGTAAGGTACCAGCATGAGGTATGGAGCTTAATTGAAAATTTTGATCCTTTTAATATCACATACATACCTCAATGGAAAAACCAAGACACTGATCTAATGGCTGGTAGGGCTGCAAAACTTTCCTTGATTTTAGATTGAAAAAGAATAAATGTTATATTGAATTGATTTTTAGACCATTCGTGGCTGATGACATCTCAAATTGGCAGGTCTTTGGTGACTACAAGCTTATGAATGGGAGCAAAGAGGAGGCTAAGCCCTACCAACAAAAGCTTGGTAAGATGCATCCAAGCCTAGGACTGCTGGTGAAGAAAGAGTCAAACAAAATGCTGGATGCTAAAATCATCTTTTTGGTCATACACGCCCCCTGGGTAGCCAATCTAATGTGAGTAAAGAAGAAAATTTGAGACATCAGGTTGTATTTCGATTTCAGAAACCTGAACCAAGCATTGCAGAAATATAGCTAGCCCGTCCCTTCTACAGAACACATTCTTCAGTGCATTGCTGGGTCCGAAATGTTGTCCTCCTTAGATATGTTTTCAGGATGTAATCGAGTATTGGTGTCTAATGGTGATCAGCATAAGACTGTAACATTCCAACACTTATGGCTGAGTCCATTCCAAGTTATGGAAAAAATTGATAAGGGAACTTACAAATTGAAAACTTCACAGGGAGAAACTGAAAAACTCCCTATTAATGGCCAACATCTCAAGGGACACTTCCAATAGCCACCACACGGTGGCTACCTCCTGAGCAGGATATGATTTATTTTAGTTTTTCTGTTAGTTTAGTTGCACTTCTGTCTTTTCCTTTTGTTTTTCTGCAAAGTTTATTTTCTTGCTGTTTTGAATTACAGTCCCTTTCAACTAACCGATTTCGGTCCTCCTGTCTTGTTTTTCCTTTCTCAGATTTGCCCTCATTCACCACCTTCAGCCTTTCCCTTCCTCCTTAACTTGCTGATGAGTCTGATAACCCTAAATCCATCATTACCTTGCAAATCAATCAAAATTTCAATCAGCTCATGAGAACTTGAAAATCAGTTGTGGAATTTAAACCAAAACCACTCATTGGCATTCGTTGGGAACTGGGTAAGATCTATTGATAACTTGGATATCTAAAGCATGTAGGGGCATATTTATAAAACAAAATATGTAACTACAACTGGACTGGCATGGAGGAACGCTGCATTTTGAATAAATCCCACCCAGACCTTGACTATACTTGCTTGTAAGGTTTACAATCATTCTCCATTGGTCCCATCCACCACACTAAATTGTCCAATACCTGCTATCTATAAGTAAACCTTCTTTCATGGGCTAAGATCACTATCATATATCTTGTGGCAAGTCTGATTATGCTCTAATCCTTATGCTTGAAACTGGAAGGACTTATCTAAAAGAAAATGAAATGTCAAGTCCTTGTGCCAATCTGGAAGGACAAGTTGTTTGGGAAGCCGATTAGAGTAAGGACTGTTGTTGGGCTCAGAGTACCGGTTGACACAACAAGCCCAACCTTGCTTAAGCAGTTTAAAAATATGGCATGATCCATGACTGCGCCCCATTCAATCAATGAAAACATAGTACTAAAATTCTCATATAAAGTGCAAGATAAACATGTCTACATCAAGTTTGATGAGCAATAAAGAGCTGAGGTACACACCTAAACAAGTATGGACAGACAAGTGATGGCCCCAAAAGGATTTTGAAAGCAGGAAACAGGTAAAGGAAGGTCAATAAAACCCATAATATAACCATTGGAGAATTCCTGTCAAAGCCTTATTAGTAAGTAGAAGTTATTTGTCTTTATCCCACCTGAAGCAATTAATGTTGAAGTGGAACCCATGCCTATCCATCTATGGAGTTTGCATTTCAAGTTTATCTTTAACACCGTGATGTTATATTGATTTGAGGTTTATTTGGAAACAGAGATAGCTAGTTTGCCCAATGGTTCGCCATTTGTTGTGGCCACAACCACCACCCATTCAAAACTTGCCTTGGCAATAATTTTGGATGGGTCCCCTAGAAGTTAATATTGCATCTCTCTGAATGATTTGTTTTACCTGAGGGATTTGGCTCTCTAGAGGGCCAAATCTTCCATTCACAAATGGTTAAAGCCCCTTAACAAATCCCTTGCATATAACCTCATTCAAGCCCTTCATTCTTATGCTCATAGGGATTTATTTAACTCACAAAACCCCCATCGCATCATTATTCCCCTTTTAACTCTTCACAAGGGAAATGCTTCACAAAACATGTTTAACTTACCTGTTTATCACTTATTGCACATCACCTTGATCAAGGGCAAAGGCTTGTTTATCATGAATAATGTGATTAAGTCCTCAATCGCATCACATATTGCAATCGGCAAGACCCAAGGGCTATTCATAATGCAACCACAATGCACTGGATTTGCCGAGGTCATTAACCATAGCATATACAGTTTCGGGTCAGGAGCCCCCATCGCAAATCGCATATCGGTGGAGCCTAAGATCATGTACAAGATGCAATGTGATATGGCAGACTCGCT
>APFE030449002.1:0-60372 GCA_000404065.3 Pinus taeda | reverse complement strand
AGGCATCGAAGTCCTTTACATCCCTTCCAGACTTCGGCATCCCAATCCAATAACAGGCACCTAGCCTGGAATATCAGGCACTTAGCCTCCTCAAGATGGTCCTATAGCTCTTCAAGAGCTTCCCATCAAGAGCTATACACAAGACAAAGGAACCACTGGCATATGTAGTGTTGATTGAGTTTTGTCCCCAACCCATATGGTGTTACTTATTCTCCCTCGTGCGTATGGGCTCGCACGAGATCATCAAATAAACCGGCCCTCTCGGCCCAATTGTGGAGTCCTGTGAATCATCACATCTCCACATGCATCTAATGCATTAACCATACCATCATATAGCTTGATGATGTTTAATATACAAATGATATGAGTAGTAAATGAGCAGATACATGTAATTTGAATGGTAATTGCAATGCAAAATTAAATTTACTAGAAGATCATATAGAGTTGTGTTTTTGCAATAATGGGCGAGAGAAATGCCAAGCAACTGCTATTGGTAAAGGCAGTAATCGAACAATTAATTAGTGAATAATATGATCACAGAATGTTATTTCTGTGTTTTTAGATTAGACTGAACCCGATATGCAGGTGAAAAATGATCACTAAAGGTAAGTGTTATTTAAACTGTGTTTGTAAAGTGAACCAGTGGTGAGAAGTTACACCAGCATGCAATATATCAAGATTATAGGATTATATCAAGATTATAGGATTACATACTTTTCCAATGAATTACTGAATCATAAAAGTATAGCTTAATTATGTCATATCATATAATAATATATTAATGTGAACAGAGAACCCAAGAATCTGTATGAGGAAGCAATGAAGAACTAATGAATGCACCAGACTTTAGGTTATACTAACATTATGCTATTGTCAAGAATCTGATTGCTGAAGCTTGATGCGAAGAATATATCTGTCCTTAGATACCAGATTAGATAGCTAATTAAAGAAGAACTGCAATGTGATGTGAGTCGCTAGATGATCCAATCCATCCACTAATTCACTTTTCAAATGATCGCTAAATGCAAGATAAGGAGTAATAATGGTATAGATTCTATCAATCACGGAGATGTGGTTCAATATCCACCAAAAGTCAAAGAAGTGCTTCGAGTCTCATGACTAAAGAATCTTTTTCCTATTACAAGATTACCATCAATCAATCCTATGGAAAGTAACACAAAATGACATTTCCTTTTAATCACATTCAGTTACTATTTTCATGTCATGTGTTAAAAAGAAAGAAATACGACAATAAATTAATATGATAAATGGTAAAGTAATATTAATATGACATAAGGTTTATGAATCAAGCATAAAAATATTCCACACCATAAAGAAGAGACACTGCCACCCGACCCAAAACCGGATCGGATGACGGGGAAGGTTATTCCTCCCCAACAAAAGAATAATCATTTTATTAATTATATGGTCTGCCTGCAAGCGCACCTGTGAAGGCAACACCATTGCAAATCCTTTAAATTTCAATACAATTAGGTGTAAAATTGTCTGCCTAAGATTTGTAAACTTGTCGAGAAATCTGTCCATACTGATCAACCTCATATGGTGATTTGAAATATTCAGATACTTGCAATTTTGCGATATACACTTACAAATTTACAGACTTGTTATATAGCTTGGCATGAACAGCCGCACCTCCGGTGTTCAAAATTTGAAAAAACAAAGCGGTACTAGATCCGCAGAATTAAATGATATGAGTGTACCCCACTGATGTAAATAGATTATCAAATGCTGAGCGCAATAGTGGAATAAAATATAGATGTGGAGGTAGCCCAAATTTCTTTTTCCTCCGCCTCATTCGACTTTGCTCGAGCCATAACTCCAAATGGTATACCGTCAAGACCTCTTTGTCTGACATCAAGAAGCATCTTTATCCCCGTAAAACCAACTTCTTCAAAACCCACTATAAGAGAATCCATCAACACATTTGGACAGTGGAATTCCATCCGAAGAAAACTAAGCCATAGAATATATTCAAGAGACAATCTCAGTTATAAGAATAGGAGGATAACCACAAGATAAAATTTCCCTGAGATGAATGCTCTCCCCAATAATGCACTAACTTAGAATTCAGAAAATAGATATCCTCTTAAAACCTGAACCATAAGTCAAATGATAACTCGAGCGCTTATCCTTTCAAACAATTTAGCCAATGATTTTTTTATGCAATGTAACAAGATTACTCAATGCCCTTAACTTTTCAAGTCATGCCAAACAAGACAAATGCTTTGCCAAGGTGCTCAAGATAACAATGATAATATAAAATGCAACCAATGTTTCTTATTCAAGTAAGAAATCCCAATGATCATTCAACTTAGGAGATGTCTAACATAATCAAGAAAACCTTCAAATCTCCTTAAGTGCCAATATAAAGTTATCTTTCAATAATATGTTAGTATTATACCAAACTTGTCCAACAATATATCTCTTATCTAATGCAAACAGTGATTGCTCAGCAAGCATATAAATGCTCTTATACAGCTAGGAACCTAAAAGAGATATATTCGTCTAAATCAACAATGCAAGACATCAAACCCATGCATATGAGACCAATGTAGCTGATAAAAATATCTTTAATCTCACTTATATAATAATATGATATATGATCTGCCTTGATGTCTATGTATACAATGATTAATCATTCAATGGAAAGTTGACCATCAACATAGAGACAAGTCAAGAATCAAGATACACCAGCATGTGAAATGTGCTGTAATAACACCTTAGTTTAAAATACTAAAAACCATATATAATGTAAGGGCACGTTGTGCTTTTAACGTAAGCAATAACCCAGCTTTAACACTATATTACCCTAGTAAAAGAATGTTTTGTTTTGAAGCATATGTGGCTCAACACCATGTGGCTTTGAAATGTGGAAAGACCAACTACAGACATGTTGAACATTTGAAACTAAAAGTGATCACATGTTAAGCCAAAATCGAAAGTAACTGTTCAGAAAATTCAGGGATTCATTTGTAAATCTAAATGATGAAATTAATCTACAAACTCTCTGAAAAACTGTAAGCTGGAGCTGGGGGAGCTGTAAGGCCAAATTACATTTGAATCACAATGCATTGTGCAACATTAGTGAAGGAAGTATATGATGATCTCAGTTGGCTATTAAATGAAAATTCTATATTTGGCAAAATTGAATATTGAAGTCCTTGGGAATGGGAAAAAGGAAAGTTTGCGTAATGGCACTCAGTGTTCTTCTATCTTCTGCCCAGTTTCACCTCGGTCAAGTATGCAAGATGATAATTCACCAACATTATAACATCTGCTTGAATGATTCAGTTAAAAGTCTGCGATTTCAGTAACCTGAATGAATAAACTCCTTGCAGGTGTAAAATGAGTGCAATTTCCGGAAACAATAAAACAATCCTCAGAAAATTATATTAGGGCAGTTTAAGAATCCTAGTCATAAGACTTTGAAAATTCATAGGGCAGAACAACACTCAGAAAATTCAATGACATCTACAACAACCTTTGTTACAAAAAATGAAAGTGCACAGCATTCCTAAACATGCAACTCAAACATCAAAGTCAATGTCAGTAAATAATTCATGTGTTAGGGTTAATGATAAAGCCAGATTGGAGCACAATTGCTACTGTAAACCATACTTAGCAATTGCCATACTTAGCAATTGCCAAACAAGCGAATGATTCTCAAAGAAAGCAATCTGACAGAGTATGGAAAGCAAACCCAGAAAAAGAACAAGTCAGTCCTAAAGCAATGATCCAAAGCTGCAATAAGAGTAGTACTTGCTCTTAGTCTACTTCAGCAAACCACCGATGCTTAGCTAGATATTTCTAAGGTATGAACAACAAATAAGGTAGCAGTGAGCAATGGTTATACAGCAAGGCACAATGAAATTTCTTTATGCTATCATAAATCAGTCCTTAGGACAGCAAAGAAGAATTAGTAAGTTTGCCAATGAAAAATGTGCCCAGAACAGTCTTAGCTCTTTATATGAGAAAATGAATGCAAACCTGTAAGAGGGAGGGAACCAAGGGATGCCTAACACAATCTTTCACCAATGATGCTGAGTATCACATTTATATTTCAGATTTCAAGATGTTAACAATGATTACTCAAAGGGACAGAAAATTTATTAGTACTCATACAAAACTGGAAATCCTCAAGATATATCAATGAAATTGATGCCAAGTAAAGATATTCATTCAAGTCAAGAGAGCTCTGAATGTTATCATTCACAAATATATATTCAAGCTGAACCATAAACGGTAACTAGTTAGATTGCTTGCTTAGGACAGCAGTAAGCCACTTATTTTCCAATGACAAAGGAGCAACAAAATGAGTTTATGACACAGTGAGCAATTTAGATTTATTTCTTAATCAATCTTATTAGAACATGAAAATGATATTCAATGGTTACCAAGTAAACTTATGACAGCAACGAATAAGATAACAGAGAGAAATAGCTACTTATGAATTTTCCTTATGCCAAATAGTCATAAAACCTTCACTTCTTCTTGACCTAGTCCTAGACTAAAGCACTTAATATAAGGAACAAACAGTGACAAAATATGCTATTACCACTGATATGTCAGACTTGATTATGCTTATCAAATAGAGAACGGAAAGGAGAGTTCCTAAGCATCTAGCCAATCCTGTAACCTCTGACTTAATCCAAAAAATACACAAATTAGAGCCTTGAATGAATTCATTTAACTTGCCCAGCCAACACCATAGCATAACCATGTGATCGAACGGTGCAGAGTTCAGAGTTATCTGTTGTTGTGGCATGCCCTACTTACAGTTCAACCATGTGACCAAAGTCACCAAACCAACATGTAGATTGAACAAGGAAGCCTTAGAATATGAAAACATTTCATTGTATCACCGACCAAAAATAATTTACCATACGACTTGATATTCAACCCGCCTCCCATCTTATGGTCATTCATTAGGAATGTGGAATACATAGAAACCATAAATTTGCAGTATAAAAGCCCAATCCATGGGCACACGAAAAGATTGACAATTTCTTAAACAACCATGGCAAATACATTAACATAACAAGACCTTCTCATTCACATTATCTAATGCTACTAACTTAAATATTTTATGTATCAAGTGCAGTATAAGTATAAATGTCGAGCCACAAATGCTATAATACTAGTGAGCCACATAGGAGATCGAGCATATTCTCTCAGCGCCACTCATTTACAGAATGCAGGCAATGTAGCCCCAAAAAAAAGTCAGACATATGACCTTGAATCTCACTTTGACATTCACTTTATGATTAATACTAGCATTAGTTCTTAAAAACATGAAATCAATTAAGAGACTATATTTCAACAGAAGTATGTGCTGTGAAAGGCATAATACATATAGGACATTTTTAGCAGATATATTATTCATTTGGTTTTCTGCATTAAACCAATGCTCAAACTTCACAAAATTTTTATTGTTCCATGAATTAGCATTGTTTTTCATTTCATTTTGCAAAAACATGCTATAACACGGTATGGCCAAATACAGTCATGGTTAACATTCACTTCAAAAATCATTTAAGTTAGCCCTTCTCAAAAGTAGCTATTTAAAACGTGCTTGAAGAATGCCTCAATAAGTTGGAAATGTCAAAAAAACCTGGCATCTTGTCATCTTAAGTTTATATAGGATATACATTATGAACAATCAACAACTTTTTATGTAAAAAAATAAAATAAAACTTGTAAGTATGATTTAGGATCTGTTTAACTGGAAAACATTTAATTAGAAAATGAGCAATAAAAATGGGTAATACAAATAATAATATAATTATAATACAGTCAAAATCAATGGCATAAATCAACTTTGGGGAGCCTTATCACACAGATAAACATCAAATGTTGAAATAGAGGATGACAAATAATTTATAGCCAAGATCAGGATTGGTATTCATATAGGACCCAAATCCATCCCAGATACAGCTGATATGAAATCTTGTCCTGTACCCATTCAAAAACTAGAAAAAAGAAAAGCTGTATATGTTTTGATGAGGCTATAAACCTGGTCACATATGGTGTAATTGGTGAGGCCCCATGGGTCATTGGTGGAGGCATAGAATAGGTGAGGAGTCGGCCCTGGTTCAAAACCCGCCCACTCCATTTTATGGTTTGTAGCTCTGTTTCCTGTTTCCTTTTCATTTCCTGTTCTGTTTCTAGTTTATAAATTAAAAGAGCAGGGAGCAGATCCAGCAGCTAAGAAAAGTGAATCCTTTAAAACTAGCAGCTAGCCTTCAAAATATTTTCCAATAGTCAGTAAATCACAAGTTCAAAGATGAGCGTTAAAACCCTTTTAAAAAATGATGATTATAACCCTGCAAGAGCCAAGGATCAGTCTCGGGATAATGAAGTAATTATCAAGATTAGAAAATCAGTTTTTGTATTGAAAATTCAACATTAGTCACATATGGCAGTCACTCTAAATCGTTACGTGCTAAATTTTTGAAGGCAACTATTTGCTGTAGACGGTTACGTGCCAAATTTTGACGGGAACCATTCAACACTGCTGCTGCGTTATATATGTGAGGCCAAAAGAATGCTGGCCAATATTGTCTGAACCATTATTGCGCATTTTGCAAATTTGGCACGTAACGATATCATAGATATCTGTTTGTCAACAACTTATATGCTACAGCCAGGTTCAGAAACCTTGTGATAGTGATGATGTAATGCTTTTTTTTTTGGGCAATTTTTGAGTGTAAGACGATATTCCTTTCAGCACATGATCACTGTGGATTTTCATACACAGAAAAGAGTGTTTTTTTATTTCCAGCTTCCCTATTTCACTCGAATTATCAACGACCAAACACTTTCACAACAGCTGTCATGCAAAAATGAAAAATATCACATAGGAATTTTGTCAAATGGTTTGCATTTAAACTCAAAAACAACTTCAGATTCACTAAATTACAAGCCAACATTCAAAGTATTAGTCTTGTGGTGATAAATCATGATTTCCAGGTATTAAGAAAATTCCCCAGCTGCTAGGTATGAGACTATGATCATCATTCAAGAAATAAAACCTAAGGCTGCTATGCATATACAAGGAAATCTATTCATGAATTTCTTCGAACAGTTAGCATGCAACCCTAAACAAACTCAGAACTGGAAAGGCAGTAATCTAAAGATGTAGAGCATATATCTCACATTAATATATCTTAGTTTCCAGATATTAAAATGATACTTTCTAGCATACTATTGTGAATTCAAATCAAAATGCAAGAAGATAAATAATTGATGGTTATCATGCTG
The DNA here is from genome assembly GCA_000404065.3 of Pinus taeda. NCBI lineage: Eukaryota > Viridiplantae > Streptophyta > Pinopsida > Pinales > Pinaceae > Pinus > Pinus taeda. Next base: position 53,091 of record APFE030449002.1, on the reverse strand, counting down.
ATATAAAAGTTTTATACATGCATTTATCAAATGCAATCTCAAACATCTCTGAGTATGCACACAATAAGTTGCATTCTTAGTGCAAGTGTGTTAATAATGTCGTAACAATAAGAATCAGTCCTAATAGAGCTGCAGCTAAGGAAAATAGGCTAAGTGTAACTGTTCTTTCTCTGCTCTACGCCCATCTAACACAAAAACTTGCTTGCTATTCACAGAATCCAGCATCTAACAACAATTCATTACTCAGTACTCACTGTGGCACCTCATCTTTTTCTAATAAAGTGAAAGTACCATAGATTACAAATCTTTCAGAGGCCAAATTGAGATATAAATCAAAACAAGACCATTTAAGACAGCAGCATTTCAACATATTACATGTTGAACTTGGCAGAACCTTAGTCAATAACCAAAAAGGCCTAAAAGCCCTACAAAATTTAGTTATTAACATACAAGAATGACTTCAAATTAGACTAACTGATTTAAGGACAGAAAATTTGAAGATGTATTTTAAAAGCTATTATGGTCAGACAAAATAGGAAATTTCAACATCAAGAACCGACTCCATAAACCCTCACAAACCCTGAGTTTAGTGTTGAAAAATCTCTTCATATGCCTCACCCTAGGCCCTAAAAACATTGACAGGCCCTAACTCGCCTCTAGAACCTGTTTTTTAAACGATGCTAAGATTTCAACAAACAAAGGATATGAAGCTTTGCAGCTCCCAATAAATACAATATGCACAGTGAATAACGGAAAATAAAGGCTATGAAGCTATGTATCTCACACAGAATATAATATGTAATGTTGATAATTGAATGTATTGCATTATTTAAATATTCACTCAAACAGCTCGAATTGGAGCTCTTTGGATACTGCTACCAGTACTTTACTCTATCAGCCAACTGTTTGGGCACTTTCAGATTCAGCAATTTGGAAGCAGACATTGATACATAGCCAAACATAAGAGTTCTATTGGAAGGGGGTTCACGTGAGAAATCCTACTTCACCATTGTCTGATCTACATGTATACCAGATCTTCTCCCTTAAAGGCTGACTCGGACAGCACATAAACAAAAACACAGTTTTAATAATGGAAAAATGGACTAAACCGTGACATACAACTCGATCAAACAAGGTATGTATGTGTGTATATATATATATAGTAACTGCCCAAATTAGTTAAGAGATCTCTAATAGCAAGACCTCAAAAATGCAGATCTATTCAAATATCATGTGAAACTGGGAAAGAAACAGAACAATAGTGAAATATGGTAAACATGCCAGCAAAATTATCCTTCAGTAAAGCTAATTATTGGTGAAAATCACTGCCCTTACGCATACGTATTACTGGCCTCACTGCACTTGGATTAACCTTATTCTTGATCTGAGCAGCTCAAATTGATGAACTAATTTCTTCAAATATATGTACTACTAAAAATTTAACTGTCCATAGACTAGTATGTGAAAAATCAACTGCTACATCCTTTTAATATTCAAGCATGCCTATCAACAACCATAAATAAACTCACTGGGCTATAAATGAACAGAAACCACAATCGATGATCCTGCAAAACAATTGGACTTGTAGAAAAATAGGCAAGTAAATTGTTTGAGCCACAAAATTTTAATACCAATCCTCCAAGGCTAGAGCGAAATTCTGAAAGCTAACGAGCACACAAAAATAATTTTAAAAGTTAAATGAAATTCAAATGGAGGCCTAGGACAAGCCTCAAACGATACAACATAGACCATAAACGATACAACATCCCTCTTTCACCGGCAAGAAAATTACCATTTAAGTGCTTTTAATAATAGAAAAACTTGACAAATTAATACATCTCTCATGAAAGTAGTAAATGTCAAGAAATAATCAAAAATTTCTACATAAAAATGCCCAAAGGCCCTAGGTAACCTGCTCTGATACCATATGTAACGGCCTAAAATCAATCATCTAATTAACTTATTAACATTAAATTTAAACAATGAAGAGTGCTTACCTGAGCTTACCTGTGCATGAAGTAGGCTTACCGCAACATGGTTTTGGGGACGACTTTCCTCCCAACCGTAGGCTCAATTGTGCAGGATTCTGCCACAACTGGCCACCCCCAAGCCCTCAATCAACGACCACTGCCAGTATTCCTAAGTCTCAATACTCTCCAAAGAAAATGAAGACAGAACATTAGAAGGATCCCCCCTTCCATCCTCCTCATCATTCCTTAAATAGAGCAAAACATTGGATGGGAAACCACATGCACACCTCCATGTGTCTGCATGCCACATGTCCACTCTCCATGTGTCGGCATGCTAATTTTTGATAATTTTCTTATTTTATTTTTATTATTATTTGTTATTTTGGTTATTTACTATTTTTTTATTTTTTATTTTATTACTTTTTATTTATTTATTATGATTTTTTTTATTTCATTATTTTTATTATATTATTATTTGTATTATTTTATTAGTTATTATTATTATTATTATTAAGTGGTTTATGTACTATTATCTTATTATATTATTATTTATTATTAATTATTATTTTTTGTATTATTTTTATTAGTTCTTATTATTTATTATTTATTATTAAGGGAGGGATGTTACATTTGTCATATTTCGCAAGTTTGGGCCATGTGACATGTATTTCATTCTCAAATATCAATGAAGAAGTTCTAGTGATTCCAAACATTTGGGATATGCAGTATGTGTTTTTCCTCTATAATTTTTCACTTCATGTGTGTTTTTCTTGTTCAGAATTTATGTAACTATAGTTGCCAAATTCACTCTTAAATCCCATATTTATTAATGTTATGTTGTAGCAGAAAATGCCCGTGAAATTATAGATTTACCTATGTTATGTGATAACATATGGTACCTGTGAAATCACAAATTTACTAATATTATGTGATAGCAGATGGTACCTGTGAGATTCCTGATTTACCTATGTTGTGTGATAGTAGACAATACGTATGAGATATTGAGTTGGAAGCCTTAAAATGTGCTCCATAATTTCTACACTTCATTCATTTGATCCTTTCATGATTCTATTTGGATCTGTTGCATAGGATTTGTGTTTATCCAACCCTCTGCACTAGGTTCCTCCCTTACATTTCTCTTTTCCATCTTTACTACAACAACAAATTTAAGTTGCATTCTTTGTGTGTCGACCACTAGACCTGAAATAATTATTCTTGGGAATGATACATTGTTTATGTGCATCCTGTATCTGATTCTGAGAAAGGAAATTGAACCAAAATCTAAATAATTTTGCAGTCATATCTTAAATTGCACCGAATTATCTTCAAGAGAGACTAAGATGTCTTAGGCACTGACCTCTCCTCAACTCGGGGGTTGTCTCTAGGCACTACAACATCTTCTGGCACCGTTTTCGGGGACGAATCAGAATAGTTTTGTTGGGTATGACACTTGTAAACCCCTCGGTTAGGTGAGCAATAGGGGGTGTGGGTTGAAGATCTATCACCTTGGAAAATCCATTGTTTAAATCTCTGTTTGATTATCCTGGCTTTCAAAAGGCCTCATACTCGCTCTGATACTTCTTGACATAAAACTCCCCCTGAATTTGACTTTGATATCTCTCACCTAAAGGGGTTTTCAAAATTTCTCTTCCTGCATTCTTGGTCATCAAATTTTCACCATTAGATTTTTCTTCTGTCATTGGTTACCCCCATCATATTCCTCCATTTCAAGAATGGTCTGCCTATTTTCCTAGATTCAATGGAAGCGTAGACGGAAGCCCAAACCAACACCTTAAGGACTTTCATGAATGCATGGAGCAACAAGGTACTGTTCAAGAAGATGTGAAAATGAATTTGTTCATGTATTCTTTGGATAAGGATGCTAGGATTTGGTATAGAACACTACCTCATGGCAACATATCTTCTTTGAAGAGATTTCACATTTTTTGAAGAGATTTCACATAGCAAATAATGATTTTTACAAAAGATAATATCCACCAGCGTATTTGTTTAAATATTGTTGTGAATATTTTAATGTTGAAAATCTTTCCAAGACTAATGATGTTGTTGAAGATATTTGTGGAGCTCAACTTCAAGAAGCACTGCGCAACAATTAAGAAAATGAAGGAAACATTGTTAAGCTGAAAATAAGCCCTCAAAGATTGTATTTTGTTGAACTTGATGGTTCTCCTTTATATGATTTGTATGAATTAGATGGAGAGTTGGGGGCTGTAGAATCACAACAGTGCCAGTCATGGGAAGCTACTCAAAAAGAGGAAGCTGAAAATGTGGTTAACAAAGAGGCTCTAGTTTATGATTTACATCCTTCATATGGAGAACAAGGTATTAGCATATGCCCAAGAAAACCATAAGAAGAAAATGATTCCCAACAAATAATGACAACCTCTTCTTCTGAGTATATATCAACGGTTGCTGATAAATTTTAATTGCCCAGGTTTATACCTACCTCTGTTTTTGAAATTCAAGGATCTAGTAATAAAGTTGATGAACTCCAATTTATGATACATATGATTCATAGGAAGATGAGATTGCTACATATTTTCAAAGGGACTTGCTTATCGGCAAGTGGGGAGAAGATTACCAGCAGCGAATTTTTCAGGAAGAGCCCAAATTTGAAGAGCCAAACAATATCAACGATTGCCTTTTGCAGAAATATTCCCACCTGAAAATTGTTCAAGAAAGGGAGGCATCTGTAAATTTTTCTCATAAGTTCTATGGTCCAGTAGCCGACTATATGGCATCCTTCTTTGGCCAGTAGCAAGTCTCAGTTGTGGAGTATGTATTAAATGTTTTACCTGAAAATTCCACATGGTGCATGCCTATTTTAATTGCTAACTTTCTAGAGAACAATGGCATAAGGTCCAATACTCCGATGTTGGGATGGTATCATTGGAAGGTTGACTTCGCTTGGGTGAATTGAACCTTGGACATGAGTAGGAGTTGTACATGAATAAGTTCACTATGTGAGTGTTTAATTTCCAGTTTTTAAAAGTTCTAGTTCTGCATTTCAATTATTATGAGGAGAGGACTCCTAGCAAATAAAGTTCCACGAAGATTTTCTGGTTTTACAGGTTCAATATATTTTTGACTCCATGCCCAATGGTGAAGGCTACTAGTCTATAGGTTCTCTGCACCTTTCCAGCAAGGCACTATGCCCAATTGGAGTTGATGTTGTCACCTGTCATACCATCTTGGATTTGGGTCAAGTGGTCCTATCTTTCATCCTTGGTATAGAGGAATACTAGTGCAATCTTGGTTGAATAACAAAAGGAGAGCCAAATTTTAGAGGTCGAAGGGAGTTGAAATTCGAAGGTCAAAGCCAAAATTGAGAGCTGAAATTCGGAGGCCGAAATCAAAGGGAGAATTGAAATTTTAGGAGCCAAAATCAGAAGGGAATCGAAAAGGGAAGAGTCGAAATTCAAAGGCCAAAATAAAAAGGGAAAGACCAACCATTGTGATGACGATTTCGGGGAAGGCTCAGCACTATGGGACCCCATATCGATAGGACTGACAAGAAAGGCATATTAGGAATTCAGGGTATCGGAGATAGGAACTAAGGGACCTCAGAGGTCTATTCAAAGGCACACCCAAAATGGAATATCATAGCAGGAAACCAGAAGAGAGGTATATTGGGGTCTGATATCTGAAGGTTGGACCTCAGAGCAGAGTGATATCGGAACCTCGGAGTTTCGTAACTCCTTAACAAATTGAAATTCTTTAAAAAGCACCGAGGTTTCCGAGAAGGGGAAATGAAAACAAAATCATCACGAAACCAAGGACCCAGGGACCCTTTCTGTCTCCTCAAGATAAGGCACATGGCAATTGGTAATTAGCCCTTAGGAGATGACGAGGCAGATAACGTCAACATGATGTGGAGGTACAAGGGCACGTGGCAGTAAGTTTTAACGTTTTTAGGTGGCCTAGTCAGGAAAATATGTATGACACATGTCACCACTTGGGAGGCGCCACGTGGAGATGATGACCTCAACATGATGTCATCTCGGAGTGAGTATTTTGGAGGATGTGGATTTCGTAACCCTTGTGCAAATGAAAATTTGAAAAATTTATGATGAAAGGGGGCCTTTGATGTCGAGTGGCATTTGATCATGAGGACCAAAAGAACCAAGGGCACAAAGTTGGGTCAAGCACCAAGTGCTATGAACCATATCAGGGATGTGAATATCAAAGCTCCTATACAATTTATTTTTGAAAAGGTTCCAATGAAAGGGGCTCAGATGTTGAATGGTGTTTGGTCATGAGGACCCAAAGGACCAAGGGCGTAGAGTGGGCTGAGCACCTAAGTGCTATAGAGAATATCGAAGAAAAGAGACATCAATACTTTGTTTTAATTCCAATTAGGAGAAGTTCTGATGAAAGGAGCTCTGATGTGGACTGGCACATGGTCGTAAAGACCCAAAGGAACCAAGGGAAGCGCATGACTACAAAGGGAAATAGGCCCCCGACAGGAGCTCGAAACCTTTAGCACCCAAGCACCAAGCCGTTGGTCATGGTACCTAGTTCTATAGCATAATTGTGATAAGGGCTAAGAGGAAAGGGGCTAAGAGCACCAAAATGTTACAATTTTGTAACATTTATTTTAAATATAGTTACGGTGGATGAAAGCTCTGATACGACAACACCTAAGCGCTAAGCATTCATTCATGGCCCCTAATCCTATAGAGGAGAAACGGTAAGGGGGCTAAGCAAAAAGGAGCTAGGATCATCATCATGTTGTGATTTGTAACATTCTTTAAATAAGAGTTACGATACATTGATGACTAATACTGCAACACAAAGGTTACAAAGGATGGATGGGTCGACAACTCAGTTATGGAGCACCTCTAACGCCACCACTCTCGACCACGTCCAACTCCTGAAAGAGGAAATTCAAGTAGTGAAAGGGAGAAAGTGATAGGCGTATTGGTAGGTAACCATGGAGGAATATTATGGCAAAGGCGTGGCCAGATCAGAGGCAATAAAAGAAATCAACATCAAAGATATTTTGTTGTGTCAATCATGACGCCTTCAGTTTCCCATATTTTGTCAATTTTTTCATTTTCAAGAAAAGAACAGGTCCTGTCATGTAATCATTACGACAACTAAAACATTTGCATGCTCTGATAACTGGTAGTTCAGACAGCGGTAGCACTTTCAAGATATTTTGTAATGTTTGTATGGAATCTCCCGCTATAAAGAGGGAGGAAAACTCATTAGAAGGGTTTTGGATTTTCCGGTTCCGGTGGTTCTGAATTTTCTAGTTCCGGTGGTTCTGGATTTTCCAGTTTCGGTGCTTCTATTTTCTTATCCCTAAGGCTGTAATTGTTTTGCATATTTCACAAGTTTGGGCCATGTGACATGTATTTCATTCTCAAATATCAATGAAGAAGTTCTAGAGATTCCAAGCATTTGGGATATGCAATATGTGTTCTTCCGCTATATTTTACTTCATATGTGTTTTTCTTCTTCAGAAATTATGTAATAGTAGCTGTCAGATTCACTTTTAAATCCTAGATTTAGTAATGTTATCTTGTAGCAGCCAATACTTGCGAAATAACAGATTTACCTACGTTATGTGATAACAGATGGTACTTGTGAATTCACAAATTTACTAATGTTATGTGATAGAACATGGTACTGGTGAGGTTGTAGATTTACCTATGTTGTGTGATAGCAGGCAATACTTGTGAGATATTGATTTGGGAGCCTTAAAATGTGCTCCATAATTTCTGCTCGTCATTCCTTTTATCCTTTCATGATTCTACTGGAATTTGTTGCATAAGATTTTGTGTTTATCCAACCCTCTGCATTAGGTTCCTTCCTTACATTTCTCCTTTCCATCTTTACTGCAATGACAAATTTAAGTTGCATTCTCTATGTGCCAACCACGAGACCTGAAACATTTATTCTTGGGAATGATACATTGTTTATGTGCGTCCTGGATCTGCCTCTAAGAAAGGAAATTGAACCAAAATTTAAATCATTTTACATTCATCTCTTGAGCTGCACCAAATTATCTTCAAGAGAGATTAAGATCTCCTAGGGACTGACCACTCCTCAACCCTAGGGTTGTCTCTACGAGCTACAACAAGTACTTTGAATTCCTTCACAGACAACAACACCAATATGTACCCTGCAATAATGGACTCATAAAATGCCATATTATAAAGCTTGGAAGGCTTACTAGAATATTAATCCTATGGATTAGAAAATGTTGAGAATTTGTTGCAAATTGATTATGAAAATCCAAAAGGAAACATCATACTTTGGCTTGGTTGCTTTAATGATATAAGTCAAAGTTAAAATATGATCACCAACATAGTGGTTTACCGCATAAAATGTGTCCTTTATCCATCACTATCTTCGTCTATGGGATTTTATGTCTAATGTTGTGGCAAATATCTTTATTAGCTTTTGCAAAGATTAATTTCAAAGCATTTATACCATATTTGGGGGTGCTTCATGAGATTCAAGGTACATGGCATAGAATTAACCATTGGATGGTATGTGATGGTTCATGATCATCACTAGTGTAATGATTTACTCTAAAGATAATGTGTCAATTATCCATCAAGTTCTTAATCTATGAGATTGTTTGTCTCACACTATGGCAAATATATTTGTTAGCTTTTGGGAGATTATTTAAAAAAAAATTACAACATGTGTGAGGTTCTTCATTAGATTTAGGATACAAGGTGTATAACTAACACTTGGATGGTCCGTGATCAACTAGCAGATTGGAAGTGGCTTACTTGGTGTTCGCTTGAATTGAGTTGGATGCTTTTATGACATTCTTCCTTAGAAAATGATGGCCACTAGTCTATCTCCTTGTTTGTAGTTATTCTTTGTACTTCATCTCCCTTTTTATGGAGATGTTGGGGTTTCTTACAAGATGTCAAATGCTAGGGTTAGGGGTTAATTCCTTAGAAAAATTAAAGTCAAGGGTTTTTTGACTAAACCCTAAATTATGCTTGTTAAGGAGGAGAAAAAAGATGTCTTACCTAGAGAGACACAGTAGTACACAATATTTACTTATTTTTTAATTAGCTACATAGCTTGAGTTGCGAGGAAAATGGTTTTCTATCATCTCCACTTGGTCTCAATTCCCATAGAGGGTCACGTCAGTTGGTTGTGATAAGGCTTGAAGTGTAGGTGCCCCCTAGGATAGAGGACTACTCTAGTGGGACTCAAGACATCTTGACTTTTTCTAAGTCATAAGTTATTGATATATCTAGCTTACAGGTTTTTGGATATACTCGTGGTGTTATAATGGTAATTGGAAAGAGCTTCCACTGAAGTGAGCACCAATACACAGTGATTTTTGGGGAGGAAGATTCTCCCAAAATTTTAGAAGTGAAATGATGCTTGTCAAAAATAATTTTATGCGTAATGAGGAGATAGAGACAATAATTATCGGAGGAATATTCTTTTGACTTTCGAGCTTTGTACTATATAAAAAAAAAATCTTGAAGTGAAAGCACTCCATTCATATTATCATTGATGTTAAAGTATGGTAAGAGACTTTAGTTTTTTCGATCTATTAAATAATGTTGTGGAACTTTCATAGTAGGTGTTACGTTACATCAACATAGTTGTAAGTCCACTTAGATATTTTCTATGATACATCAATATTGTTGGCCATTGTCTATGTTGGGTAGATTCACTGTCCCTTTAATTCAAAAAAACAAATCCTACTCACACATAAATTTTCAATCCAAGTAGGCTTTTTGTTTCAAGGCTACTATGTAAAATATGTGTAGGAATAAATGAAAACTAGCACTAATAAAATCTCAAAATAAATTATTGTAAATATCACTCTTAGTTCTCTGGAGACACTTGCTATTATACTCCAAATCTTGCTCACACTTTAGAGATAAAATACGTGTTGCAGAATAAGTCACTTTGTCACAAAGTCACCTTTATTCAAAGAAATAACACTCATGGAAACCATTTAATACTTAACAAAAAATAACAATTGTTGTAACACCCATTCAATCAATTAAACATACCATAGGAATATAACAATAATCAAACAACTGTCACACCTAATGAAGAATGCCTCGTTAAAGTCACCAGCCAATTTTCCCGTAGTATTACAATCACCATGCACATATAGAGGTCAATAATTAAAAGGATTGAAATTACTACTGACAGCTGGGTAATGTGATCCTCACGGAGCTTCACTGGCATGGTATCACTGTCGAGTACAGGATAGCAGAGAGTTATGACATTAATGCCAACAGACTATTATAATTTTTTAGCTTATTGGAAACTTTTTCTCATCATGGTTATTATAGTGGGTGAATCTTTTACTTTAAATACGGAACCGCCGATACTAATATAATTTAATCCGAAGTACATAGTCATTTCGGTTTGTAACTATAAAATGACAACTCAAGAATGACTAGCACGTTTCTTCAAACTCTACATCACCAGTGCTGCAACTGTAATATTTAGAATGAAATACCCGACCTTGCTGGCCCTATGCAATGCACTATTTTCATCATATATTTGGATTCTTTGTCTCTTATATAGATTGGAGTTTGAAGGAAGAATGAACTACAGCTTATATCTCCTCGAAGAAAGTAGTCCATTTCTCTCTTTGGACTTCTATATTACAATGGCGAAAGTTCTAATCTTGGAGGCTGATTATTATGTCTTTCCAGATCTGATGGTTGCGCTAATAACCCTTGCACTCAGATTCTGAGCGCTAGCCACCATGCCCTGCTCCTCAATCCAACGGCTAATCAGCAATATCAGAGCTAAAGTTGTACGTAGTTGTCAATGTGTCAGATAAATGCCGTCGTGTCTAACCATACGAATATAATCAATTTCTAGTCGCGAAATAAACGACATTTAATTCCAACGATCTGCCAAGCGGTGAAATAAATAGTTTTTAAATTAAATCTGCTATTTTTTTTTTTAACTTAAAATTCTTAAAATATTTTTCATATCATGCATTGATTCTTTTGAAATCAAATCTTTTCCTCATTTATTAGTCCCTGCCCTCCGGGCCTGGCAGGGACTATAGTAATCGGTTTTTTACGATTGCATTAGTCTGACACAGGTATCGATAAATTCATTTTTGCTTAAACCAAAGTTTGGCAATATTTTCCATTAACCCATGCCATAAAATATGTTTGTCGATGCGTCTAACCAATCACAGCAACGTTCGTCTTATTTGGGCTCAGTACGAGGTATACGATCTGAAAACTTAGGAAATTGTTCGGAAAGCAGTTGGTTAATTAGAACAGTGTCGCCTGCCTGAAGTAATGCTATCTTTGCGATAGCATTAGTTCGCTAACATTTAATGTTAATTACGGGGAACTAACATTACGGAGAAATGGTGGTATGGCGTAGTTTAAGTTTATTAAACAGGGGACACATGTTATCCCGTATATGTGTCAATGTTGCCAGTCGACAGATATGTGGTATATGTGTCAATGTTGCCAGTCGACAGATATGTGGTATAGGTGTCGATCAGCTCACAGCTGAAGGCCTTAACTGTTCCCGATTGCGATCAGTTGAACTGTTTCGGGTTGTTCCGTTGAAGTCCAGCAGTTTATCTCTAGTCCTACTTTAAGCAAGGGAGCAAGGGAGTTTTAAGCAAGGGAGCAAGGGAGTCTGTTGATTAAGCTGTAACTCCAAATCACAGCTTCGATGTGTTGCAAATCTATTCAAGCCCTCTCAAGATACTAGCCTCAGATCTGAAGATCCATGCCTGAAATCATAGGCCAGTGCTACCAGTGCTGAGACCAAGCCACTTAGATCAACTTGTGACTGTTCTCTGTTCTGAGGTCTGCTCCGAGTCTGAGCCTTCTAGATCATAGATCCGCAGGTGACTGTTCTGAGCTTAACCCAATACAGAATTTTCCAGAATAACAAGGCTGTGGTCCGAAGTTTGCACCAAGTCTCACAGATCTGCAATCTGTAACAGGCCCGAGCCGCTGCGAAAGGGCGGGCACCGGCGGGCAGTGCTAGGCAGCGCAGGATCCAGAAGCGAAGCCAACTCTTCGTTCTGGAAATGAAATGTTATAATCGGAACCCTGACCTGGCTCTAGCTAGACAGGTCATAGCAGGTGTCAAAGATCGAATAGGGCTGTGCGCTCGGAAGATTCTGGGTCTGGCACCGAAACGATGTTTTCAGGGCATTGTATGCCTGTGGGACGAGCCCTAATATTTCTGGAGCCTTTCCGTGTGGTTATTTTGGAACCCTTACGATTCCAGATTTCTGGCCAGCCGCGATGAGAGCAGCACACACCGACGTTACATATCACCATCCTGTTATCGACCCAAAGCGGGAAACAACACTTGAGCAGCGTAGCGTCTTTCATCTGGAAGAATCTAGGGTTCCTACACAGCAGTGCAATGGCGCGGAAGTACTGCATCGTGAATCCTCTCCATTGAAGACATATAAGCTCCAAGAAAATTTCAGAACCGAGAATACGGGTATGCAATCTCATAGACTGGGTGACCCTGATCAGCTGTCTGGGATTCAAGGTGGTATCGTCGGCGATGAGCTCAGTCAAGGCTTTTATAGCGAGACCGCTGGGAACATTACCGAGGGAGAATCGAGAGATGATAATCTTGCTGCTTCCTTGCACGAGTTGCAGTACCTGCTTCTCATGATCATCCTCAAGTGTTCTCAGTACCTTCCAAAACAGTGAGAATCCATGGATGGGAGCATGAATTTCAAACTTGAATTTGGCAATGGGGAATTCAGTGGACCTGAGCTCAATAAAATCATGTCCAACGAAAAACTAGCAGTTCGTTCCTTTGCATTCCTTAAGTAAGGGTGTCATCTTTACAGGGGAACTACTACCAAGGAAGAACAAGGTATGCCGGAAGTGGCAGAGGGAGAAGAATGTCATGGAGAAGGTTGAACAGCAGGGCATCGGATTTATGCCAGCAGCTAAGGTGGCATAGCAGTGACATCTGTTTAGTGAGCTATGACACCTGTTGGGCCATGACGTAGGCTAGTTCGAGGCTGATTTGATGGGGGTTATGCGAGGCTCATTTGATGGAGGTTAAGTCAGTCAGGTGATATATACGTGTTGTTCATTCTATTTTACATTATGCATGCAACGTCAGCTACGTGTAAGTTACTTTTCTTCTTATATAGTAACTTTTCTTATTATATAATAAAGTTACGGTTGATTCCGTTAACTCGCTTCCGCTTTCGCTTTTGTTTTTGCTTGAGCTCTCAGGTGTTGTTTTCTAGCCGACCCTCCCGTTTGTCTCCCTTTTCTTTCCCAGGTACTGTCGCCCGCAGTTCAGTGGACATTTCCAGTCTCAAAGGTACACATAATGGTTCTCATACTTGCGTGTTATTTTTTCCCATTTCTTATTTATCCAGGATACTTTTCTTCCATTTTTGGGCTTGAGCATTGAAAGTCTACGTTTCTGTTAGCTTGATTTCATCTGCATTTTGTTAGCTAAGACATCCTCTACATTGTGCTTGATGGATTCTAACCCCGTCTTTAAGTAATTATATGATGTTATGGTTATTGTTGCTACTCTTAGCGCACATCTTGTGCTGTACAGTTTATATGGGTGAGATAATTTATATCTGTTCACTGTGTCAGTTACTTTGAAAGAAATTTCGTCGTTTCCTATGAATACGACTCAAACTTACTTAGCTTCTCAGTGTTCTTTTTTCTTCTGGCTTAATGGCCCGGTTGTTGGTTAGATTTGCTCTCGATACTTGTATATACATAGTTGTGTTGTATGAGAGTTTTATTAATTTGTTCAGAACGAGCATTTATTTCCTCCACATTAATTTTTCTAGGAGTTCAGGTATTTAGTTCTATTCAGTTAACAAACCCACGGTTGGGCTTTTCCAGAAAGCACATTAATCAGGACTATTTTGAATCTTTAATTTCTATTGTTAATTTTTACTGCAGAGGGAATACCTAAAAGCAACCAGCTCCTGTGTTTAGGGCTGGGTTTTGGCTATAAGTTTGAGATGTATCTCTGTCAACACAGAGTATTCCTCAAGGGATTTTCCCGTTTTCATTCATGCAAGGGAATTTAACACATTTTCCTACCCATCTCTGTATTTGTAACATTTCATGTGGCTATTGTTATTATCTGCATCCGGGCTTTATGCTATACTCCTCGATATGATGCACCGGGTATAACAACCCATGAGCTTTGTAATTTGACTTATACCGGTTCCATTTTATCGTAAATTGACTTTAGAACATTTTTTCGCTGCTCATGTTTTCATTCATGCAAGGAAACTTAACACATTTTGCTGTTACACCCATCTCTGTATTTGTAACATTTCATGTGGGTATTGTTATTATCTGCATCCGGGCTTTATGCTATACTCCTCGATATGATGTATTAGATGCTTTGGCTTTGATTTTAGGGTTTCTTCGACTACATTCCAAATTATTGGGTTTTGGCTATAAGTTTGAGATGTATCTCTGTCAACACAGAGTATTCCTCAAGGGATTTTCTCGTTTTCATTCATGCAAGGAAATTTAACACATTTTCCTGTTACACCCATCTCTGTATTTGTAACATTTCATGTGGCTATTGTTATTATCTGCATCCCGGCTTTATGCTATAGTCCTCGATATGATGTACCGGGTATACAGTAAATATGCCCTCTTAAATAAGCTCCGGTGTCTAACATTTTATATTACATGAATTTTATAATAGAATAATTAGAATTCTAGGACTCCAAGGCAACCCATGAGCTTTGTAATTTGACTTATACCGGTTCCATTTTATCATAAATTGACTTTAGAACATTTGGAAGTCCATAAGTAAATCTGTGGTGTAACTAACTCCAATGTGCAAACATATGCCATCTTTTCCCTGCTCATCTCATTTCGATGTATTCCGTTTGAGGTGCTTTATAAGTGTCATCTGATTCTTCAGCAATGAGGTTGCAATATTCTGAACTAGGTAAGAAATATTCCCAGCCCTGCAAGTCTTAACATAATCTAGTTTTCCTAGTTGCCAGTTAGATAGGTTGCTACTGGCTCATTTCAATAGCCAAACTATTGATCAGAGAGATCATATCTATAATACAGACCCTGCTGCTCTGCTGCATGCCAGTTTTGATAGCTTATCTGTAATAACCTCGTCTTTAAATCACTAGGTAAGACCGTCCAAGGTACATACTCTAAAGACTAACACTGGAAGTTCTCCAAGTAGGAAAACTCACCTTTGACAACATTAACCTATCTTCTTCCATTGACTGTTGCCTTGAGAGTACTTTCTGTTAGCTTGATTTCATCTGCATTTTGTTAGCTAAGACATCCTCTACATTGTGCTTGATGGATTCTAACCCCGTCTTTAAGTAATTATATGATGTTATGGTTATTGTTGCTACTCTTAGCGCACATCTTGTGCTGTACAGTTTATATGGGTGAGATAATTTATATCTGTTCACTGTGTCAGTTACTTTGAAAGAAATTTCGTCGTTTCCTATGAATACGACTCAAACTTACTTAGCTTCTTAGTGTTCTTTTTGCTTCTGGCTTAATGGCCCGGTTGTTGGTTAGATTTGCTCTAGATACTTGTATATACATAGTTGTGTTGTATGAGAGTTTTATTAATTTGTTCAGAACGGGCATTTATTTCCTCCACATTAATTTTTCTAGGAGTTCAGTATTTAGTTCTATTCAGTTAACAAACCCACAGTTGGGCTTTTCCAGAAAGCACATTAATCAGGACTATTTTGAATCTTTAATTTCTATTGTTAATTTTTACTGCAGAGGGAATACCTAAAAGCAACCAGCTCCTATGTTTAGGGCTGGGTTTTGGCTATAAGTTTGAGATGTATCTCTGTCAACATAGAGTATTCCTCAAGGGATTTTCCCGTTTTCATTCATGCAAGGAAATTTAACACATTTCCCTGTTACACCCATCTCTGTATTTGTAACATTTCATGTGGCTATTGTTATTATCTGCATCCGGGCTTTATGCTATACTCCTCGATATGATGCACCGGGTATACCAACCCATGAGCTTTGTAATTTGACTTATACCGGTTCCATTTTATCGTAAATTGACTTTAGAACATTTTTTCGCTGCTCATGTTTTCATTCATGCAAGGAAACTTAACACATTTTGCTGTTACACCCATCTCTGTATTTGTAACATTTCATGTGGGTATTGTTATTATCTGCATCCGGGCTTTATGCTATACTCCTCGATATGATGTATTAGATGCTTTGGCTTTGATTTTAGGGTTTCTTCGACTACATTCCAAATTATTGGGTTTTGGCTATAAGTTTGAGATGTATCTCTGTCAACACAGAGTATTCCTCAAGGGATTTTCTCGTTTTCATTCATGCAAGGAAATTTAACACATTTTCTTGTTACACCCATCTCTGTATTTGTAACATTTCATGTGGCTATTGTTATTATCTGCATCCGAGCTTTATGCTATAGTCCTCGATATGATGTACCAGGTATACAATAAATATGCCCTCTTAAATAAGCTCCGGTGTCTAACATTTTATATTACATGAATTTTATAATAGAATAATTAGAATTCTAGGACTCCAAGGCAACCCATGAGCTTTGTAATTTGACTTATACCGGTTCCATTTTATCGTAAATTGACTTTAGAACATTTGGAAGTCCATAAGTAAATCTGTGGTGTAACTAACTCCAATGTGAAAACATATGCCATCTTTTCCCTGCTCATCTCATTTCGATGTATTCCGTTTGAGGTGCTTTATAAGTGTCATCTGATTCTTCAGCAATGAGGTTGCGATATTCTGAACTAGGTAAGAAATATTCCCAGCCCTGCAAGTCTTAACATAATCTAGTTTTCCTAGTTGCCAGTTAGATAGGTTGCTACTGGCTCATTTCAATAGCCAAACTATTGATCAGAGAGATCATATCTATAATACAGACCCTTCTGCTCTGCTGCATGCCAGTTTTGATAGCTTATCTGTAATAACCCCGTCTTTAAATCACTAGCTAAGACCGTCCAAGGTACATACTCTAAAGACTAACACTGGAAGTTCTCCAAGTAGGAAAACTCACCTTTGACAACGTTAACCTATCTTCTTCCATTGACTGTTGCCTTGAGAGTACCCGTCTGGAGTTTTTCTGAATCCCAAAAGGAGAAAGGATGGTAGGAGCGAAGAGCGAATTCTACTATAGTGTGAAGAAGAGTAATTCATAATACTAATAGCAGTAGCAGGATGCTACGTTATTGTTCTCACACATTAATGCTATTATTTTTTCAATCAATCTCCTACAACTAATTTCTGACCCGTTTGCCTTGAGACTCTAAGTTAACTGGTTTATCATGATGGCAGGTTAACTGGTTTATCAATTCTTACATAAATGGACTTTGTATCTGCTCTGCAAGGGCATATGAAGGTTTATCTTTGCGTGTGCTTCACTCAGCTAGTTTTTTCGGGTTCTTTGGCCTACAGAAAAAGGTTGGGATTTAAAATATGTTGACAACTTGGTACATTGTTTCATATTCTTTATTTCTTAGAACTTTACATTGTATTCCGAAAAGGATCTTGCTGAATTAACGTTGCATTGTATTAAGAATTGATATTTACATGTTTACTTATGATAAACATATTCTCGTTATGAATTCACAGGCAAAAAGCCTGCGGAACAGTCCTTTTTCAAGGTTGAAAAGACCTCCAGACTGGATGAAAGGGCTACTGGATTCTTCTCTTCTTAGATCTGTCAATAAACTTCGAGAGTTCTGGCAAAACCACATTGATGAAGTTAACCAGGTGTAGCGTACAACAAGCTAAGGATCAATTCTTACATAAATGGAATTTGTATCTGCTCCGCAAGGGCATATTGGCAAAACCACATTGATGAAGTTAATCAGGTGCAGCGTACAAGCTAAGGATCAATTCTTACATAAATGGACTTTGTATCTGCTCCGCAAGGGCATATGATAAGGCTGCTTACAACAAGCTTAAGTTAACTGTAAGACTGCTATCAGGTGCAGCGTACAACAAGCTTTTCCCAACCTTGGAATTTGTATCTGCTCCGCAAGGGAATATGATAAGGCTGCTTACAACAAGCTTAAGTTAATTGTAAGGCTGCATTTCCCATCTCAAGGCAGGGACTTGCTGCCCTGCAGCTCCTCTTGTTTAAAAATCAAATCAAAATATATTAAATGCAATTCCAAATCCAATATTAACCAAAAAGTAATGAGCAATCGAGTAATCTAACTAAAAACATAAATAGCAATTTAATATATATATATATATATATATTACTTATATTATTATATATATAATATATAATAATAAATAAAAAATAAACAACTCTAATGTTATATGCTTGGGATCTAGCATCAAAACCCTACGGATCTGGTAACACAATATTCAATGTTTACCTTGTTCTAGACCCAACCAACATAATGATTTAAACATAATCATTTGAGTGGCCACTCTCAAAATACCCAACAAAAATAGGTCAAAAAACTATGCAACAACTTCAATGTTATATACCTCGAATGTTATATGCCTCGGATCTAGCATCAAAACCCTACAGATGCTGTAACACAACGTTCAATGTTTACCTTCTTTTAGACCGAACAAACATAATAATTTGAGTGGCCACTCTCAAAATACCCAACAAAACTAGGCCCACATTCCCAAACAAAAATGGGTCATAAATCTATGCCTACATTTCCAAATTTGGAAAATGAATGAATGAAAGTATTTTAACATCCACGAGGCTAAAAATAGCTTATGGGACAAAATGCTTGTGCATTTGGTTCTTGTATTCCGCTCTTTTCCTATGAAGTCTCATAATAAACGCTCCCAACGTATTGACAAAACCCTCGCTAAATAGAATATCCCAAGAGCTAGCTGCCAGAATATCTGCATAACTTTCCTGGTTGTCTTTGAAGGCCTCATGTTCTAAAATGAAATGTTTTTTTGTTTCTATTTTTCTAGAAGAGAAAAAAAAGCACTCTTTCCTCCCACACTTTTTTTGGCCTTTTTCAGCGCTGTGTTTCATAATGGAGTTGATGAAAATTAGCACTCTTTCCTCCCACACTTTTTTTGGCATTTTCGAGCGCCCTGTTTCACAATGGAGTTGATGAAAATTAGTGCTTAATTGAGCAATAAAAATTTTGGCTCTCCAAGAAATATTGACTGCTATGTACAACATATAGCAACATATGCTTTTTGTTGATGATTATGAGTGGGATTAAACTCTTCAATATAGTACTTCATCTTTCTCCCTAGCTCCTTCCAAGTACGTTTGTGGAATTTATTCATAACAAAAGTTTTTATCTTTTTACTGTTTGTGGCACATGCTCAAGCAAAATTATACCCTATTTACTAAACCATTTTTTATTTTGTTGCATTCAAATCTTTTTTCTTTTGCACAATATGTCATTAAACACAACCTTAGGCCATCTGCTCTCTTCCATTTGCTCAATTTTTTTTAAATACCTTATGACTCGCACCATAGCGATTGTTTCAATAGGAGGAGCCCCTGTTTCACTTAACAAGATAGCATAAGGAACTACACTTTTAATTTTGAATTTGTTTGTAATCAAACACTTCTAAATTTTCTCAATTTGTTTCCAGTGCATCTCGGATGTACTGCTGGCCCACAGTTCACAACCGTAGAGAATCATCGGAATCACTAAAGCCCAAAAATAGTTAAAGTGGTTTTCCATCCCCATAACTCTGCCTCTCTACACCTGTTTTTGAAAAGCATAAAATGTTTTCCAACCCCCCAAAGTTCTTTTCTTTCTACAACCATCCTAGCTTAGATTTTTGTTGAATTCGATTCAGAGATATTGGTAATCCGCAACTTCTTCCAGAATGTTTCCTTCAAAGTAGAACTTATGTTGGTTATGCTTTCATTTGTTAGAGAAAACCACTACTTTCATTTTGCTAATATTGACTTGCATCCCCACCCTTCTACAAAAATGCTCAAGGGAAAGTAAGTGTTCTTGTAAACCAAGAGCAGTTTTACCAATCAGAATAAGGTTATCTGCATAAAAAAGAAGCCTTATAACGCACTTGCCCAAATGGATACTATCACCCCCTTGCGAATTTAGCCACTCTTCAAGCTTGTCGATACTATCACCATGCACAACTACTCTCAAATGCCTGGGAACCCCGAGTTCCTCCATTCTGTGCCAAAGCTTATCCCTAGGAACTGTGTCAAAGGCTTTTTTGAAATCAACTAAGCAACAAATGACTACTTCCTTCTTCTCCCAAACTTTTTCAATGATGTGCCTTAAAATTATACCATGATCAACTGTAAAATGTTTAGTTCTAAAACCTGCTTACCCTTTAGCACGTTTATCTCTTTTTTCTGCCCACTTGTTGATTTTAATTTTTGACACGCTTCCAAATAACTTTGCAAACAAGGAGTTTATCATTATGGTCCTATAATTGGAGGGATTATTGACATCACCACTCTTGAAAAGAGGTATTGCCATACTAGTTGTCCAATCTGTGGGGAACCCTTGTTGTATGATGATGTTGAATTTTTTTGTGATGTGAGGTGTGTTACCACTCAAACTAGTAGGGGACCTAAGGGGAATCCCTAAAGGGCAATGCTAGGCCAAGGGCAACAAATGGAGTCTTAACCCATTATCACCTTAGCTAAGGCTCCCTTCTATTTACAGACTTTCACCGATGGGAGGAGACCCGTATGTGTGGAGTCACTAATGAAGGATAAGTCAATGGATGTGAGTGACCCGAATAACTCTTTCCTAGAATTTAAAGATAAAGATTGCTTGCTTTGTAAGCAAGGTACTAGGTAATCTAGGGAAAAGAAAAGAGGATTTGAGGGTTAGGTTTATGGGATAAGACATGTGAAGGAGTTTCCCAATCCCTAAAGTCCTTGTTAGAATTGGTATCTCGGATGGTTCTTGAAGAATGGTGTTTCAAAGGAGTGGGACCACACGGGACCAAGTGGACCCGGGTATGAGGAAGGAATGTAGCAACCAATGATATTCTTACCCTATACAAGGTAGAGAAAGGATCAAAGAAAATATAGTTACTCAAAGATGTTGGTTGGCCCTAGGAAGTGCTAGCCTTGGGGATGGCAGGCAAGTTTTGGTCCTGGAGCTAGGGCTTGGATTTTCTCCCAATTCCACTGTCAAAATGTCTTCAAATTTGGATGAGGGCTAGAGGAAAGGCTAGCACAGGAGACCCTAGGAGATCAAATTTTTTCAATGGCTAGTTTGTCGGGAAATTGATGCCCTAGGCACCCCAATGTGGCTAGACTTGGGAGAGGGTGAAAGAATGAGAAGTTTGTTGACCACCCTTGGTAGATCAGTGCCTTAATCCATGGGAGAATGGAACCTATGTTGATTATGTGTAATATTTCATGGTTCCCGGTCAAAGAGACCCCAAAATTACTTCACAAACCCTCTTGGTCAAGTGAAAGCAATCTTGTAGTTTTTATACTTCAAATGCACAAGAGGAATGGCTTATAAAGGTCAAATTTTACCCCTAGGAGATTTTTCTCACACTACATTGCCCATACATGGAGAGAATGTTATAATAGAGACAATTCCACAATATTAAACGATAATTGCATGCAACAATTAACCTTAAAACAACGAAAATCCCTTTCTCGCATGCATGGCAAAAGGTAACAAGAATAACATCAAAATCGTACTTACATGTAGTAGAGTATATCCTAATCCAACCATTCACAAATGACAATAGAGAAGTTCCAAGTGAAGAAAGACCAACAACCATACATCAAAATTCATCCATAAAGGCTCTAATTCATCCTCCAGAAAAGGTGCAAAATTCTCTAAAGAAAAAAGAGATCCAATCCAAAGTGATGATACAAAATGAATTCATGTCTCCCCTATTTATATACTAATTAGGAGTTCAAATTATCTAATTTGAGCCTACATTAGCCCATCAACTAAAATAATGTGCAAATAACTATCTTTTGGTGACAAGCCCACTGAACTAGCCCATAAACAAAATAAGAAGCCTCCCAAAAGGTCGAATAGTCAATAATGCATGTCATTGGGCTCTCTAAGAAGCTTGGTGAAGTCCATGAGTGCCAAAATCATGAATTGGACTTCCAAAAGTAATGGACAAGGGGTTGGACCTTGTTCTCCACATAATAAACATGTGGTGCTCCCAATGATTGTGAGGCCATACAAGTGACCTCATGGGTCTCCAAGTGAGTCGAAGATGCCTATAAACCATCTGTAAGTGCTCAAATGATGGAGTAAGTGATGACACATCAGCATACAAGTCTTGGGTCGTCTACCAAGTGCATGGTACAACTGCGGGGTTGGCTGGGCGAAGGTGAACTAGGAGCATCTTCTTCGCCCAATAGGCGAATCTCGAGCAATATTTGAACATATGTGGGGATCCATGGAGTGTTGTCTACTATTGTGGAGGCCCATCACTATCAACACACACCCTACATGTTCCAATGTAGCCTTCTAGAGGGTTAGGACCCCGTATAGGGAGATCAAACCCAAATAGAAACCACCTACAATCCTGCGTACGATCCAATGCGTCCTCATGCCTTCCAGCACACCAAGCCATTAAAGAGATCAAGCAAAAGAGTTTATAAACGATGGATAACAAGTGAGCACTTCATGATGACATGCCCTTCTATAGTGGGTTTTGGCATGTGCTAATGTCTCCGAGCTCCAAATAGGGTTAACCAGGCATCCTATTAGGTGGTTTTTACCTCTAAAGTGGGTGGTATGTCTATGGTACATCCTTCAAATGGTGGTGGAATGTGGCCTAATGATGGAATGGAGTAGGGAATGAAAGGGGGCAACCTGGATCATATGCCATGGTACAAGGTTAGCTAATAAAAGGGAAGCCCACACTTTAGGTAAATAATGTGTAGGAGGGGGCAACCGTTGTGCATGAGTTACCCCGACCTTGATTTTTCCACCCTTCTTCATATTCCCTTTGCCTTTTTATGTTTTTCCTTGGTTAATTGCTAAGGGTTCTAGGGAATGAGATCATGTTGCGTAAAGTATAGCATTAGATAACCCCTTTGACCACTCTGTGTCAACGACCGCATAACTGTACACCCCTTTTTTCGTAAAAGGGATCTATCATGTTCAAGTGTTCGCATCATTTAGATTTCATCATCAACCGGCAATTTGTTAAAGATGTAAACCCATTATGCATGATTATAATGTAAATGATCTTAGTAAGACCATCATGTATGTAACAACCTAGGTAAGCATAGTATTTTGGTGACGATTTCTATCCTAGGAGGTTTTGTATTTTGTCTCAATGATTCATTTGTGTCTGTAGACTGTAGACACAAATGATCAGCATAGTTTTTCCCTCGAACCTCACAAATGGCTAAATGACTAAATCGAAAGCCCCGCATAAAGTAAGCAATTGTTCACCAAAGAGATTGCAACCTTTGTCCTTTGAAATTCTTTCCCACTGATGGTTACTCTCTTTTGTAAGCCAGATAGGGTCGTAGTCTTCTTTACAACAAAGAATGCTAGCTTGCTCACTTGCAGTCCTAGCATTGAAATCACCCACTATAAGGACTTCACCTAACTGAGAATATGTTTCCATATTTGCTTTTAGGGTTGCAAAGGGGTCTTTGTGGTCAAGCCCTCTACTTTTTTTTATTTTTTTAACTTGTGGCGCAAAATAGCATATTGCAACTCTGATGTGATTTCCATTTTCAGATATTTTAAACCAAATAAATTGTTTATTTGAGTCTTATTTTTCTAGCTAAATGAAACAAACTTCTTTTTCTTACTAATACCATGATACCACTGTGTCCTTTTCCATTCTCTACTACCTTGTTCCACATTGCCATCTTCCAATACCCTTCAAACAAAGGTGTCTTGCACCCTTCATGCTCATGTGTTTCTATTAGGAAAATTATGTCTCTATCTTCCGTAATAGGCCCTAACCCGGGTCCTCATCTCCATGGGTAACCCTTGTGGTTCCAACAAACTAATCTTAAGGAAACTTGGGTATGACTTGATTGCTATTTTGTTTTGACATGCAAGACTCACAGTTGAGTCTTTGTCCCTGCTTGACCATACTAACCTTGCTTCCTGATTTCTTGCTAAAGGGTTTTTTGCCTCTTCTTTGTTATCGTCTTGCTTACTTGTTTTGCAAGGAGGTCCAAACTGCGCTATCACAACTTTACCTTTATAAATCCATGCTCTCTTTCCCTCATCTCTTGTTTCCCTAACCTTTGACATTTCCTCCCTCATTTCCTCTTGTTGTCTTATAGTTAAATCTTCTTCTAGAAAAGAGCGAGAAACCCTCAAGAGCTACTTCTTGCTTAGAATGATATATTTATCACACAATCTAGGCATGATGACTTTTACGGGCCTGGCTCTCTCACTGTTACACTTACCTACTCTCCATGCTTTGCATGTTTGTCCTTGCCATAGCAACTTGTCTTTCAAGAAGTCTCTTGCAAGGTCAAGAGTAAATTCATTTTTCCCAGAGTCTTTCACCCCTTTAATAATTATGTTTGCTGCTCTATCTTGCCTTTCCTTGCTTTCTCTATCTTGCATGTTGCCAACCTGAATGTTTTCTTCTCCTTCCCTACTAGCAAAATTGCTAATAACTTGAGCCCAGGTTTTGGAAACTTTTGTGGAAGCTCCTTTCCTTTCTTCTTTTGATGTCTCTTCATGGTTGTCTATTTGGGAAACCACTTTCCATTTATCTTGGGATGGTTTCGCATTCATCACCTTTGTACTCTCCACTACAAATTTCTTCATGTTTTGCACATCTGTCTTCATGCGTTTCCATTCTATCTTCCCTATGAGGAGAGCTTCCTGTCGTGATGCCACTTGCTCCTTCAAAACTTTATTAATTTCTGCTAAAGCCTGGTTTTCAGTTGTTATTACATGAATTGTATGATCCCTTTCCTACTCTTTAGCTTCTAGGGACTATAGAAGGCAGAATCATCAATGACTTTTCCTTTGGGCCTGTTATTGCAACATGTTTGCAAAGGGGACTTGTTTGAATATTTCTTATTGCGAAGGGCCTGAGTACTCTCCCTTTGAGACCATTTTTCCTTGTCTGCTCCCATTTTAGATGGTCTAGTCTTCGTTTTAAAACGCCCCAATACTGTTTGGCATTGACCCAAACCCACTTCCCAACTTTGGCTAATGAGGCAATTTTCACTTGCCCTAGATCATCTATTTCCATAGATTCTGAAATTTCCCGTCCTGTTCTCATGTTTGAATGAATTTCTGATGCAAGCAATTGCATATGTTAAGCTCCAACCCCTTCACTGTTGCAGTGTTGAACTCCTAATTCCTACACCCAGCTTCGAACCGTGCCTCCCTCAAACCCAAACCCGCCTCTGGAAAAAACCTCATTTTTTCTAAAACTAGGAAAAACCTTTTCCATTCCCGTATTTTAGAGCCCATTTCTGATGGTGAATAATTCAAGATTACCCCACTGAACTCAAAGAAAACCATTTTTGAACCCGATCAAGATTCAAAAGCTACGGTCACGAAATCCTATATTGTGATTCATTTTATGTTGTCTCTCAAATAAGCCCCTGTAGAGCCTGGAAATAAAAAGTCTACAAATCGCACAAAATAAACCTTTGGGTACGAAAAGTTATGGTTTGAGTCTCAATCATGCCACGCCAAAACGACTCTCTTGAGACACCACTCCCCAACTTTTAACATCTGTTCTTTTTCTTTCACACAATCTGGGATGAATGTATGGAACCACATTGCCATCCATAACATCACATCAGAATCTACTTTGGTTGATTTAGAGTGTTAATGTTGTCCGCAAATAGCATAGTAAAGTTTTTGGAAGGATATATGCAAATTTCTCAAAGCAGTTCCAACTTTGCTCACAGTTCCAGATAAGATAAAGCCCAACAACAAAAAACATCAATCATAAATTTCAAAGTATAGCTAGCACATACACATGTGGCAAAGAACGATGAAAGGAGGCGACTTCACAATGGAAGGGTTGTGATTCATAAGCAATTAGTCTCATTATTACATTTATGGGGACGTAATTGTTTGAAACTATTTCCAACAGGCTTGGAAGAGAAGAGTAGTGAGAGGAGGCACCTTTGCATCTTTCAAAGAGTTTGGAGGCAATGTTACATTCCTATAATTACAATACATGTTTACAACTTCATTGCCAATGATAACATCATATTCAAATATGTTCTTACTATTAAACACTAGATCTGCTTACCTTGTTCAAAAAAAAATAATTGGGCACAAACAAGGAACACACTAACTATGTTGATTGGTTTGATTTGGGTTGTATGCCCTAGAATTTCATTTAGATTTTGTTAAATAATGTCAGGCTTCATAGATAAGACAATTTTGAGAGTAAGCAGAAATAATTGCATTCCATGACAAGTCCTTTGAATCTACTTGTTGCTAATTAAGTGTGGATTTGTTTACCATTTTCCAAGAACAACCAATAGCATTAAAGTGGGTTTTCTTCCCTAAACTTGCATTTCAATTAAAGAATGTCAAGGCTTCATGAAGATTGCCAGATTGCCATTTTGGGAATAAGCTAAAACAATTCCATTCCATAATACAACATTGTATCTAGCGCATTGCTAACAATAACATCATATTGAAATCTTATACTTCATGTTAATTCACTGTGGATATGCTCACCTTATTTCAGATCTGTTACATGCCGACATGCATCGGATACATGTCTACAGGCACGTTGCCAACTATAACATAAAATTCAAATCATACTCACCTTGTTCCATAGCCAATAAATAGGCAAGGCTCACACAAGAAAAACATTAATAATGGTGATGAATTGGGTTTTATTCCCTAAACATACATTCCTTTGCAAAAATGGGAATGGCCATTCCAAGAATAACAAATTGACAACAACAATATTATATTCAAATGTACTTCTTACTTTTAAAATGTGGGTCTAGTCACCTTTTTCAAAAAGTCTACTTCTTACTTTTTTAACTGTGGATCTGCTCACCTTGTTTTCGAGCCAATAAATAGGTAAACACAAACAAAACATTAATCATGATGAATATATGATGATATGCCACATTCCTCTGCCATTTGCACCAATCAAACACATCTCACTATCCAACATTCCTCTTGAAAGAAGGTGGGTCACTATTCCACAAGTATTTTAATCATTTTGCAATTATGTGCTTTTACTTAAAGTTTCGGGCATTCTAAGATGGATTAACATTCCTCTTAAAAGAAGGTGGGTCACTATTCCACAAGTATTTTAATCATTTTTCAATTATGTGCTTTTTCTTAAAGTTTTGGGCATTCTAAGATGGATTAAAGGGTGATTTGGATGATTGATCAATCTTGCCTGTAAACTTGTTCTCTCACCTTACCAAGGGGGTTAGTTTTTTTCCCTAGTTTAGTGGGACCTCCTCTGAGGCCTTATGGTTATAAGGAGCACTACTTGGGAAACCTAGATTGAAGTAATGTTTCTGTAGTTTTTCCATACTTACCACTCTCCACCATTCCCCTGATTTCATATCCATCCTTTGGCCACATTAGGATTGACACCCTCATATCCTCATCCTTGAGTCTGGGTTGAAAACTTCACCCTGTAGGTTGATGCAATTAAAATAAAAGTAAGAGCATAAGAAGGCCAAAATGGAAGAAAAAGTTAAAATGCAAATAACGGTTGGGACATTAATTAGCACATGGGAGAAAGACTAGAATGAGCTCTACCCCCCTCAATAGCTATCACCTGTTTCTTGAGCATTTGATGCTCCACCACATAGTAAAGGAACCCTTACATG
The DNA here is from genome assembly GCA_000404065.3 of Pinus taeda. Taxonomy (NCBI): domain Eukaryota; kingdom Viridiplantae; phylum Streptophyta; class Pinopsida; order Pinales; family Pinaceae; genus Pinus; species Pinus taeda. The sequence continues at coordinate 25,399 of APFE030449002.1, read as the reverse complement.
TCCCCACCCTGATGAGTGAGAAACTTACTCATCATTAAAGAGTAAAAGTGCTCCATCACATAGTAAAGGAACCCTTGCATGTCCCCAATCCGATGAGTGAGAAGCTTACTCACCATTAAAGGGCAAATAAATGCTATACCATTAAAGGCAAGCTTGAACACTTGAGCTATTCTCCCTATCAAAGAATTATCAAAAACAAACAAAATGTGCACCAATGAGGTGGAAAAAGCAAGTTGATGAAAGGCGTAACTCATGCCTCCATGATTGCTCCCTCCATGCATCTATATACTCAAGATGATAGATCTCCATCAGTTGATCGCATGACCGTGACACCTACAAATGAAGAATTTTGCTTCCGTTTCCACATTATTATAAACACCTGTGAATTGAAGGGTTGACCTTGGACAGATCATTTCACCTTAGGGGTTGGAAGCATCTAATAGGGTTGACCATCTAGCCATATCCTTAACAAGGTACGTAACACTTTTATGGGACTTGGTCTAGGTAGATATTTGAAGGTTATTCTAATTTGAAGTATTATTATGATGACAAAAATTAATTATGGTCCACTCATTTTCCCTAATAATCGATAATTTTCACTTGTTCTTGAGATGGTTTTGTCAAGTGGTCCTTCACATAAGGGAAGTGGTCTAGAAGGCACATTTCATGTTATGCCTAGGCCATTTTACACTTCAAAAGAGTAATGACGACCTTGGAAATGCAACATTCCCCTTTAGAGAAAAGCGGTGGGCACTTTGATGACTCCAACAAATGGTTGACACCTCAAATAACCCTAGATGCTAAAACGTTGATCTCCTCTTACATAGTTTTATCTTGATGATGTACCTAGTAGAAGAAGCATGCATCCAAGATGGCGTTGGCATTGTTTGATGTGGCATGATTTGTTCCAGAGCCTTAATGAAGATGGTCATCCCCAGGATGACAAGGGAGGAATTGTACTACCACTTGGAGCCCCAACGTTAGAGAGACAATGGCACATCACACTTCTAGCCCTTATGTAGGTAATGCAAGGCACCCAAAGCATGGTTTTAGCATGGTTTTGACACGAAGGCATTTTGATGTACTTCATGAGGGCTTCCCTTCAAGGATGGAGTTGATTATAACGATGGGACTTCACCATAGCCCATACATGCTCTTTCACAACGTTTATTGCTCAAAAAGTGCATGATGTCATGCTTATGGAGAATTTTTATCTCCACATGTGGGCTTTTATGGCATATTTTTATTATTACGAGCTATTGGGTTTCCTTGTAGCCCACTATCTGGATTCATACTCAAAATCAAACTTATTATAGGGATTTTAAGCTAATATTTGTGATTGACTATTATAGGGATTTTAAGCTAATATTTGTGAGTGATAGACCTCATCTATTGAGGACCACACACTTGTTATTTTTCATCATCACACTTGGATTTTAGGCTCTTCTTAAGAGCTCGAGTTAGCCTTTGTGTAACTAGCTACTTGTGGAGATGTGATTTGATATGATTTTAATGGTGCTCTTGCTATCAGAGTTTGGGTTATGTCTTGGAAATGTGTTTTTGGGATTGAAAGAAGGCTTTCTCATGGAAGAATTGTAAGTTTATTGCAAAATTTTCATAGTTTTACATGTAATTAATTATTGCTAGGGTTTTTTTTCCATGTCTAACTGCAAATTATTTATGGAAAATCTTTGTTAATTTTTGCATGTTAAATATATTTGCCTCAAAATCCATAAGAGACCTCCTAGTGTGCTTCTACTATGTAATTTCTCCCCTCACAAAAAATAGTTAGGTTATATTTAAGTGGAAACAAGAGTTTCCCCCAACCCCACCGCTTACTCCAAGCATTTACCCTTTATCTCTTGAAATTGCCCTAAAAACTCCATCACCCGAGTAGGATTAGGAACTAGAAAGCCATGTGTTGATCCAAAAAAACAAAACAAAAAAATTAATATATTCCTTCTTTTCTATTTTTTCTAAGCATTTTAAAGTAGGCTAAATTAATTTAGGGCACTTGTGGATGAGTATTTATGGTAATAAAACCTAAATTTTATCTCAGTGATCCTTTTAACTCAAAATCTGGCCTTTTGCATGTTAAAACATCCACTTGGAGCACTGATATCATCCTTCTCTAGATATTTTTGTGCCCTAAAAATCATAGCCCTAGTAGGGTTTCGACTTGAGGCTTAAATGTAGGGTCTGAATTTTTATTTTGTTGATCTTATATTTTAATAAACCCTTTCTTTGACTCATATGTGTCTAGGTATTCCTTTGTTGCTACATATTAATAAACCCTGGGTCATATGTGTCCTTATTAGTCTAGGTGCATGATATATTATTCCTTTATTAAGGAGAGTGGTGAACCTTTGTCCATCATTGAATATCTCCACCTAGCCTATGCTTATATCACCTTGAACCCTACAAGCTAGAATATCCTATCCTTTAAGTGATCACTAGGAAGCCAACCTTGTGGTGAAATTCCACTAAACAGTATTATGAAAATTATTGAGGTCACAATGGCAATATACTTCGTTGTTGTAACAAGGTTTGGCCCTTGTCTTGTGAGTTCCCTCACAAAGTCTACTAGATTTTGAGGCAACGAGGACAAGCATAAGCATGAAAAAATACTAATTAAGGTGATTGAATTAGGTTTTATACCCCAAATTTGCATTTAAAGTTATTGAGTTAGGCTTGATACCCTAGACTAACATTTACTTAAAGAATGCCAAGGCTCCATGGAGGCAACCAAAAGAGCATTGCTAACAATAAAAACACATTCAAATCTATTTATTACTAATTAATAAGACCACTCACCATGTTGCAACTCCATTAAATTGCATTACCTTATAGAATGGCAAAGATTCATGGGCTAGGCAATATGGGAAAAAGCAACGATTATTGCAATGAATGACAACATTTTTTAAGGCATTATTTCAATCAACTAAGTGATGCTATCATACCAACGTTTGGTATACATGTCGAGAAGCAATAATAACATTGGATTCAAATCCAATTCTTATTGCATAATTATTAATCTATTTACCTTGTTCAAAATCCAATAAACATCCTAGGAATAAATAGTAGAAAATGGAAAAGATTCATGGGGCTAGTCATTATGGGAATAAGGAACCATTAATGCAATCCACAACACAACATTTTTTTTAGGCATTATTTCAACCAACTCTGGGTGATATTATCATCCCAACATTTGTTATAGAAGTCTATAAGCAACAATTATTGTAATCCATATAGCAATGGATGACAACATTTATTTAGGCATTCCTTCAACCAACTCTACGTGATGTGTGATGTTAATCCTGACATTTGTTATACATGTCAACAATTAACGATTCTTGTAATCCATATTGCAATGCATGGAAACATTTTGTATAGGCATTCTTTCAACTAACTCTGAATAATGTTATCATCACAACATTTGTCATACATGTGTATGAGAAATGATTATTGCAATCCATGACACAACATTTTGCTTAGACATTCTTTCAACGAACTCTAGGGATGATATCGATCCCAACATGTCACTAGAAGATTCAAATCCACTTCTTATTGCATAATGGTTAATCTACTCTATAATCTTGACTTCCTTCATTGTCTTTATGGCTCGCTCTATATAATATTCTTATCAAAATGAATCTCTCTTTCCTCTCCCCTTTGGTCGAGATGTTATCCTCCCATCAACAATTATTGCAATACATCACACAACATTTTGTTTAGACATTCTTTCAACCAACTATGGGTGATGTTATCATACCACTTCTTTCAACAAACTCTGGGCATGTTATCATCCCAACATCCGTCATTAGATTCAAATCAACTTCTTATTGCATAATTGTTAATCTATTTAACTCGTTCTAAAGCCAATAAACATTATTTACCTGACATTGGGATCAAATCCACTACTTATTACATAATCGTTAATCTATTTACAATTTAAAGTGTTTTAAACCCAATAAACATTATTTACCCAACAATGATTTCAAATCCACTTATTATTACATAACAGTTAATTTTTACCTAGCATTGGATTCAAATCCACTTTTGATTATATAATCATTAATCTACTTACAATTTGAAATGTTTTAAAGCCAATAAACATTATTTACCAAACATCTAATTCAAATCCACTTTCTTATTGCATAATCATTAACCCATGCACAATTTTAAGTGTTTTAAAGTTAGTAAACATTATTTACCTAATATTTGATTCAACCCCATTTTTTATTGCATATCATTAATCTATTTACTGTGTCATAAACATCAATTACCCAATATTGGATTCAAATCCACTTCTTATTGCATAAAAATTAATCTATTTACCGTGTTTTATAAAGCCAATAAGCATTATTTACATAACGTTAATCTATTTTCTATGTTCTAAACCCAATAAACATTATTCAAATTCACTTTATTGCATAATCGTTTGTTTATAGTGTTCTAAAGCCAATAAACATTTACTTGATGTTAATCTATTTACCATGTTCTAAAGCCAAAAAAACATTATTCAAATCCACTACTTATTACATAATTGTTGATCTATTCACTGTGTTCTCAAAGCCAATAAAAATTATACAAATCCACTTCTTATTACATAATCATTAATCCATTTAACATGTTCTAAAAGCAAACATTATTTATCTTATTCTAGAGCCAATAAAAATTCTACGAATAAATTGTAGAAATGGGCATGTTACCAACCAAAATGGGTAACCCCATATAAGAAAACTTTTCTCTTCCATTTGCCAGGCAGCAATCCCTGCCAGCGACTATTTGACAAGCCACTATTTGACAATGATATCCCATGTGCCTCTGCCATTTGTATCATCCATGTGCCTCTCGTCATCTAGAATTTTCACTTGAACAAAGGTGGGTTGCTATTCAAAACATACTTTGATCATTTTGCAATTGGGTGGTTATACTTGTTTGTCTTGGGCATTTAGTATAGATAAAGGCGTGATTTGGAAGATTGACCTTCCTCATATGGCCATCACCCAATCCCTGAGCACATGATGCTCCATTACATAAAAAAGGTAACCCTTATGTACGAGGATACTTGGCCTTATTTTATATCGACTTTGTTCTATCTAGTTTCATTCTTATCAAAGAAATCAAGCCAACCTACCTTCCTAAAAGCATCCACAACTTCAGCATTAAGAGAAGCTTATAGAGGGAAATAGCTCTCGTAGTGGAACCAGCTATCATAGAAGAAATTTGCATATCCCAACCCTGATAAGCAACGAATAATAACAAAATCACTCACCTTAAGGGGTAATAAAATTGCTACGTCATAAAAAGCAAGCTCTGACTCGTGAGATATATGCAATAATACAAGGAATAACCAAGAGGAAGTAAAAGGCACACAAAAAGAGTGGAAAAATTAGGCCAAGCTGGTAAGTCATGCATCCACAAATGCTCCCTCCTTACATCCATACACTCAAAATGTGGACACCCCCATCAATTGGTCCCTTCTACCAAGACACTTGGCCATGAAGTCTTCTTCTTTTCATTGCCACATTATTTTCACCAACGCCTATCAATTGAGGGGTTAACATTGAAACTTTCGCTTCCCTTGAGGATTGGAAACACCTAATAGGGTTGGCTATTAGCCATCTCTACCAAGGTAGGGAACACCTTTGCGGGATTTGGTCTAGTTAGATATCAAAAGGTGATCCTTGTTTGAAGTATTAACATGCACTTAGCATTCTATTTTGGTCCACTTAGATCCATTATTGATCTTGGTTTCTGATGGATGGTTGCTTTCATCCGATCTCTTCGTATTCTTGTAAGGTGATCCACACTTAAGAGAAGTACATCACCTTAGCAAATGTAGCATTGAAATACAACAATCTCTTGATAGCATGAACAAATGATACATGTACTAAAGTGCGTCCAAGAGCTAGGAAATTAGTTAACTTTGACCTAGTTTTGAGGATTATTCACTGGAACTAGCATGCCCCCAAGCTGACCTTATCAAAACCTAAAGGCCAAGTGTTAATTTAGAGCTTAGATGTGGATGGTCTCCCATTAAGAGATTAGGGAGGACTTATTGCACCAGAGGAATCCCTAACACAGGAGGAAAGGAGAACTTAGTTGACATTCAGAGACCCGTGGAGACTACTTGATCGTGTCCCAGCTACACATGGCACCCTAAAGGAGGATTTGAGGACTACCCCTCAAATTTTGGATAATCTAGGAAAGAGCCCTAACTAGGCATGATGTCAACATTTAGAGAGGCTACAACTCACATGTGTCGGCTAATTTGTTCTATTTTGTCATTAGATAATGGGTTGGCTTGTAACCCAACTTCATTTAATGTCAAACTTGTTTTTAGAAGCTTCATTAGGTGAAATTAGGTGAGCTAAACCTCATATAATTAGAGCTTAGTCCCATTTCATTTGGATCACTCGTGGATCAATTCAGACCTCTTACAGATTTTGGCCTAGCTGAAATTTGTTGGCTTGTAACCCAAGTTCATTTAATGTCAAAATTGTTTTTAGGGGCTTCATTAGGGTAAGTTAGGCGAGTAAAATCTCATACAAATAGAGGTTAGTCTCAATTCATTTGGATCACTCATGGATCAATTAAACCCTAATAAAGATTTTGACCTAGATAAAATTTGTCTTGTATCTTGTGGAGATGTGATCTATTGTGGATTATTGTTTATGGAGCTATTATTTGGTATTGGAGATATCATTTTGGAGCAATAAACGATTGATTCATACATTAATTTTGCAAGTTCTCTTGTAGCGGAATTTATTTTATGTCTAGTGCATGGAATGGTCATTGTCTAAGGTTTCTATGTGTTATTGATTACTAAAGAATTTTCTATCAAATTTTAGCAATGATATCGTATGTAGTACTCATCTTATAATTTGTATGGAAATCCCATGAATGATCTTTAAACTGACTCTCCTCATTGATTTTGCTCCTTCACAAATGATAGCTAGGGTTTGAAACATAGGCTTTCGTAGTCCCTTACTCCTTGCTAGGGTTTAGTATTTTCTCCTAAGTAGGGATCTCTTAGATACCATCACCCAAGGTCAAGGCACTGGCATTACTCACATTATTGATCACACCTAAAATTTCCTTTAAATCACAAATTTTTTCCCCAAACCTGAGTTTCAGCCTCATAAGAAAAGTTGCTATATAGGGTTAGGGCATCCATTCCAACTAGGGTTGATTAAGTTCCTTGGTGGAGGGATTCAACATTTGGTTGTGAGGTATTCCTTCAAAACCAACCTTTTTACATGGATGATTCCTCCATTTTAGGGCTAATGTCCTTTGCCCTAAGGAACACCTAATTTTGCCCTTGGCTTCAACTTGAGGCTTGTTGAAGGCTTGTGCCATTGATTGATCATATAAATATTTTTCAAGCCTTTTCTTGAGCTTGTGACCATAGATGAGCCTTTTGATTTTGCTTACTCATAAACCCTAGGTCACATTGTCCCCTAATTAGGCATCTTCGAGAATGCACATTGCCTATTTGTGTTAGTTGAGCCTTATTCCTAGGAAGAGCATCTCAACTTGGTCTATTTTGTCACCTTTAACCCTTAGAACTCGATATGTCTTTTAGATGACTTAATATAGGGAACCCTCCCTTGTGGTGAAATTCCACTAAAGAGTAGGAGGTAGTGGTTGTGGTGACAATGGACCCCACCTCATACTATTGTCATTGTTGAATTTTCCTTACATCTTAGTTGAAGTATATGACTTAACGAAGCACATAAACACACTAGAGATGCTCAAATATGAAGCACTTTGCACAACAAAATATAACAACAATAAAATCAATTAATAATACACAAGATATATGGCCCATAATATTCCTTATCAATCCATCAAGAAGAAAATCATAGGGCTCCCATACCAAGGATCATGGCCCTTTAGAAACCCTGGTACAAATGTTATAATAAATCAAAATATAATTTGTCCTTTGACTATTACAACTAGGGCTAAGATCTTATCATTCAAACCCTCATCTACCCATGGAAAAAAAGACAAAACAACTTGACTTGTTGGTTGTAGTCCTTGACAAGGAGCCCTTTCAGTGCTCTTCGTCCACATTCACCTTTGTCCAACAACTAGTTCACTAGTAAACTTCTTCCTTTAGCCAATGGCCACACCAACCATTAATCAACCCTTAATACTCAACCACTTAGCTTACCATCCACTGCTGTAGGTCTTAGCCTACCATAATCAGACCACATAGATGCTACAATAGCCCTTTCTTGCCTCTTCTTTCTTCTGGCCTACTACAACAACCATAGATGCAACTTGGCCAATCCTTATTCAACTTTGAAGGGACTTAGCCTTGCTTAAATACCCTCAGTATTCTCTATAGTGCCTTGCAGCCCTACTTCTAGGGCTAACACACCCCACGGTTAGCCTTCCTTAACCCTGTGGATACCCTAATACACAATAAACAGACCTTCATTTGGTGCTACAGTTCCTTCACTTCAAGTAAACTGTCCTTTCATCCCTCCCTCCTACAATGAGTCTAGACCAGTGCTATTAGGCCTGGACCGAACTGGTCTAAACCATTTGGTCTGATTGGTTTGAGGCAAAAATTAGTTCGGACCAGTGACTTGAATCGTTTTTTTTCGGTTTGATACCAAGCTGGCCACTTCTTGTACGAAATCGGTTGGTTCAATACCGAACCAGCCTTTTTTCATTGAATTAGCCGGTTTGGTACTGAATTGACCGATTTTGTACATTTATGCCCATGACCCTTTGAACACATTTTTTTTTTTAAGCAATGCTTTATGACAGGGGAAACCTAGTATTTCACCATATTCCAACTAATGCTATGCAATTCATGGTAATGTTAAATTCTTAAAGTAAAAATGACATTCTCCTGTATCTTTCATTTTCATTCTTTTACTTAAATTTTTAACATTACCATGAAATGACTCAGGATGTTTGAGAGCGGTTCTGACCTCATTGGATGTCATATGGAGAAAGTAGGATTTTAGATCTCACTGAAAATCCAACATACTTAACAATGTTCTAGGATTTCAGGATTGGGGGGATTGCAACACTACATTGAATTTTGTCTTGTACGAGGGTATGGAACTAGTATTCAATCAAGAGCATCAAGTCCTCTATGTACCTTGACGTTAGTGGCATTGGTGTTCGATATCATGAGCCTACTAAAAAAAGTACCCATCACTCGAACAAAATCTTGCCTTGACATGCAATGTTTTTCCTATCTTATTTTAATGCTTAGAGGGTGATATTTATAATGAAGATCCCAATATAGGCGATGATTTTGATGATATGTAGGTATTTGTTGTAGCAAGATTTTTTTTGGATGCTAGAGGCCATGTGGAGCTTGTTTGCTGATGTATTTTCGCTTTAGATATGGATTGAACTTGGTTCTATTTTGGTTATGTGCACCCTTACATGCTATATAAATGACAACTTTTGATTATTTGTATATCAATGGTTTGGATTCATATAGATGCACATGAATATATATGTTTTCCTTTAAAATTTGAAAATTTTGTGTTTTTAGTTGACCAGATTTTTTGTCCGTTTTTTTTACCAGTTTCCATATGGTTCTAACCAATTTCTAGTTGGGGGGTCTATTGGTTCAATGATTGGTCTGGTTTTGATAATTATGCTCTAGACAGGCCTGTGGTTCCCTTCTAAAGGATCCTTCCCAGCCCGAAATAAACCTTAAATCTTCTCTATTTTCAAACTTCTAGATTCGTCCTCCTCGTGGACAACTATGATTTTTATAAGCTTACTCTTCATTGCACAAGTAGGTCCTTCCAACTTGTGACTAGCCCATCTATTGGCTTGATATTTATAGCTCTCTAAAGGTGTCTTAGGAGCCCTCTTCATCCTTCAAGGGACTTCTCCACAACACATAGAATATAATATTAATTCTTTTGGGTTTGAGGCCCACAGCTCTAGGGTCCAAAACCCCAGACTTAGGTACTTTTCCCCACAAACATGTATTATTTTGTGTTTTCTCCTCACAAAACTATCACCCAAGGTTTGTAGGAGTACTTCCCAAGCTACCCAATTTTCAACAATCCCTCTTACTAAGGGAGGTACTTCCATTCATCAAAAGTATCTCATCTTCCATAGTGGAACAAAATCCCCTTTCACAACTACTCTCCAACAATCATCAAACGCTTCATCATCCATCACTAAAGCATAACCTACATAATGAACACCACTCTCCTTCGAGGTGTCCCGCCACTAGAAGCCTCCTGCTTCTTCTTATGTTGATAAGCCTTTATGCCATTCCATGCTTCCTCCTTATTAGTTGTGGAAGTCTCCTTTCTTCCCTCTAATGATGTGCTCTTCTATAGTTGTGGAGCCTCCCTCTGAATCTGCGAACTCCCTCTCGAACTCCATTCTCCCTAAGTCTTAGGAACCTCCTTCTTTCCTAGGTTAATAGGCTTTCCCTTCAGCCTGTACAAACCATTCTCCCTAACTCTAAGAACTATTCTTGAACTGGATTTAGAGCCACTTGGCTTGAGAATCACCTTTCCATCCCATAACATTACTTCAAACCCAATAGCCTCAATAATTGAGACAGACAACGTGTTGCACCTGAGCTCAAATACCCAAAGTACATCCTGGGCTCGCAAAAACCCTCATGAATCCATCCTGAATGGTACATTTATTATCCCTTTGACAACCTTCTGACTCTTATCACCAATATTCACATGTAGATCGAACTCCCATTTGGTCAAGCTCTCAAATACTTCTTGCAATCTTGCCATATGCTCTAACGCTCTGTTATCTATGAACCATGCATCCTCACGAATGGTGCTTTCTGAGAAATGAGAGATCAAAGAAAACTCGTTGTCAAACTTCTTTGCGAAATCATGTTATTTGTTGGAAGTTGAAGCAGTCATTGCTACCTACTCCTTCTCATTCCCACCTTTGCGAACACATAATGACAAAACTTGCCACATGTAAAGCACTTCACTTTACTCGGGTCCTTCTTCTTACCATTGTCGAACTTCCCTTTTCACTTCATCTTTACTAGCAAGAGCCATATGCTCTTCATTCGAATTTTTCTTTTGAAGATCCTCTTCCCAAAGTTACTCCTGGATGAAATCGTCCCATAACCTATTCCAATCTGGCAACTTCTCTAATGAGACTATTCCTTTGAAAAATGGCTTCTACTACTTGTAAAAGCCCTTCAAGGTAATCCTCACGAACTCAAGTTGTGGAACATTAACACCAATGGCACTAAGCTCGTCACGAACTTGTTGAACCCTCGTAAGATACCAAGTTACATTATCTCCATCTGTCATCCTAATTTCCCTCAGATTCTCTCTCAACCCCATCTCCTGGTTCATGTCATTGTTCTGAAACAAAGTCATGTAGAGCCTTTTACATATCCCATGTGGTGCTCTTCCCAGTGAGATGAGGTATCAAGTGACCCTTGACTCCATCAATAATGGTCAACTTGGCCTTCACATCTAACTTCTCATTCCTTACCAACTCAATCTAATCAGTTGGCTTGGTAATCTGCTTTTCAGCAATTCCCTTAAGATCATTAACCAACAACACTAGTTTGATTCTTTCCTTCCATAGACAGTAGTTGGATAGCCTATCCAACCGGTCCTAATACCATAAGCCACTAACCAATATATTTGACAAGTTGTTTGTCCTTCAATAGAAAGTTAACTCAACTCCCTCTTAACCTAATCCTTGTGCACACTCTAATTTGACTGCCCATCACAGTAGCTTTGGTACCATGTTGAAATTTCCTTGCATCCTACGTTAGGTCTATGACTTAACAAAGCACATAAACACACTACAGATGCTCAACTATGAAACACTTTGCATAACAGAATACAACAACAATTAATAGTACACAAGATGTATGGCCCAAAACATTCCTTATCAATCCATCAATAAGAAAATCATAGGGCTTTTGTACCAGGGATCATGGCCCTTTAGAAACCCTAATAAAAATGTTATAATACAACAAAATACAATTTCTCCTTTCACTATTACAACTAGGGTTGAGGTCTTATCCTTCACACTCGCATTTTCCCATCAAAAACAAAGACAAAACAACTTAACTTACTTGTTGGTTGTAGTCCTTGACAAGAAGTCCTTTCATTCCTCTTTGTCCACAAAAAGATCAACTCCTTTCACCTCTGCCCAACAATTCGTTCACTAGTAGACTTTTCCCTTTAGCCATTGTCCACACCAACCACTAATCAACCCTTAATACTCAGCCACTTAGCTTATTATCCACTATTGTAGGCCTTGGCATACCCTAACCAGACCACAAAGCTACTATAAAACCCTTTCTTGCCTCTTCTCTCTTCTGGCCAACTATAGCAACCACATATGCAACTTGACAAATCCTTATTCCACCCAGCCATAGACCGTGTGGTTCATAGTCTCAACCACAGGTCACTGCTAAGCTGGGGAAACAACTACACAAGCAACAATTGTAATTGAACAACAACCCAACCCTAGCCAAGGCACCAACCCCAGCAAACTCAATATCCAGCCACATGCTCACGTTCCATTGATCGACACCCAAGTGGCACAACGCGAGTCCTTCGATAGTGCCCACCTTCTAGGGCAACTAACAGTCGACCAAAACAGTCTCAGACCACAACTCCAAGAGTTATGTTGTTGTATGGTGTCCAAGTGTCGAACAACCAAACCAAATAACCCACAATCAATACCAGAGCCTAAGCAGGATTCACTGATTAACACCAAACCGGGTTCACACCAGAACTCCATGGCCACCAAGCCATAATCAGAGCCACCTGGGCTCACATAAACCAAGATGCATCCATTTTGTATGGTTAACTGAATAATTGCACCTCACCATAGGACTCCCTAGCTCCCAGTTCCCCAAACGAAATAAAAAACCATAAATGAATAATCCCAGTATCAAACTATACTTCTTTACATGCATAGATTAACTTCACCTTGTGGCACCCTCCTGAGCCATGCGGGCCTTGGTGCACTTTTCAACAAAACACCCAACTATTGCCATTTTCATGGAGTTTCCCCCCCATACTCTTTTGGTGGAGTGGGCTCCATAACCAACATTATTTTATTAATATATAAAAGCATGTAAAGGCCCACTTTTCAACAAAACACACAACTGCTTCCATTTTCATGGAGTTGCACCCCCCATACTCTTTCAGTGGAGTGGGCTCCACAACCAACATTATTTTATTAATATATAAAAATATGTAAAGGCCCACTTTTCAACAAAACACCCAACTATTGCCATTTTCATGGAGTTGCACCCCCTATACTCTTTCGGTGGAGTGGGTTCCACAACCAACATTATTTTATTAATATATAAAAATATGTACAAATTTATAGTATTTACATCTTGGCACTCTCAGCCACTTACTTAATATCAAAAGTACATGTATTTATATCATCAAAACAAGTAAGAGTATTGCATTCCCTCCCCCCCATTTTACGCATTGTCCTTAATCCATCATATATATAGGTATATACGAGACATCAATAAAAAAGATGAAGGTATTCTACACTCATGACTTCTTCCTGCTCCCAAGTTGCATCCTCGGGACCAAGCAAAATCCACTACACCTTCACCATACCTATGGCTCGATTCCGGAGCACTTTGACCTTCTTGTCCAAAACTCCCACCAGTTGGACCTTAAAGTCTCTGTCAAGCTCCACATGGATCATATGCCAATTAATTACATTATTAGTACCAAGAATGCACTTTTTAAGCAATAAAACGTGAAACACATATGCATAGATGCAAGCAATGAAAGCCTATATGAAACTAGGTTGATCCTCTCTAGGATCTCAAATGGTCCACAATATCTAACTACCAGCTTGACACAATTATGCAATTTCACTGAGCTCTTATTTGCTTTGCTTTCTTAAAAATACATGCTCCATGACCTTGAATTCCATGTTTGTCCCATTCATGGTTGCATAGCTCTTCTTCCTATCCTACGTAGCTTTCAATTTTTCAATTTTTCTTTTTTACCACATGTTCTTCCATATTCTTGAGCAACTCTAGACCAACCATGAATTTGTTCATCGAATTACTCCAACTCACATGAGTATTACATTTCCTTCCAGAAAAGGCCTCAAACGAGTTCATTTTCAACAATGCCTAATACCCATTGTTGTATGCAAATTCCACCAAATAAAGGTAATCCTTCCATCTAGATCGTTTATCCATCACGTACATTTGTAACATATCTTCAATTATCTAATTTACTAGCTCTGTCTATTTGTTAGACTCAAGATGATACTATGCGCTAAAGTTCAAAGTAGTACCCAGTCCTTTAAACAAACCGATCCAAAAATAGGATGTGAATTTTGGATCATTGTCTGAAATTATTGCCTTAGGCACTCCACGAAGCCTGGCAATTTCCTACATGTAAATATTTGCAATATTAGTTACTTTATGCACTAACATTACTGGAATCAAATGGGCACCCTTGGTGAACTTGTCCACCCCCACCATTATAGAGTCATGCCCCGTTGTTGTTCTAGGAAAACTGGTAATAAAATCAACTGATATGACATCCCACTTCCACTCAAAAATGGGAATTGGCTGAAGCAAACCAGCTAGGTGCTTGTGCTCAACCTTAAACCTCTGGCATTCTAAACATTTGGCTACATAATTAGCCACTTCCCTCTTTAAACTTGGCCAATAAAACTATTTTTTGATTGTTGTCTAAGTTTTCTTATACCATGAGTGACCAACATACAGTGCCTTGTGCATTTCCCGGGGAATCAATTCTTTTATTATTGGTACATCTGGCACATAGACTCGACCTTTAACAAAAGAATTTCATCTTGGCATTAGAGGAAATTTTCGCCTAAAGGTGCCCATGAAATTTTCATGTCATAATATGTAAACCAATAAAAATCCTTTAAATTTAAAAAAGAAGTACATGTAAATATTTTAGAGGGAAAAGATGAAAAACTACTTTTTTTAATTGTATTTTTGGCTTATCTCCTTTCAGGTTTGCTCAAATATCAAGGGTAGACACTCGTTGGATGCAGAAATAAATTCCACATCCAACGAGTACCCATTATGCATAATTTTGAGAAGACCCATATTGATAAAAATTGAAGACCTTGGTGTTCGGTACTAAGCTTTATTGAAGAGCTTGCGAGATGGTTTTAGACCATCTCTACAACTTTCTCTCGAAAGGTTGTATGAACCTGAGTTGGTAACTGGAAGGACTGGGTGGCAACATTAAATGGAATTGGTCATGCTTTAGAAATCTTCTAGTTGTCTTTTAGTAAGGTTGATTGGCAGTACTGGTCATATTTAGTTTCCCAAAGTTTAGGGTATTGGATTCCACTCCATTCAAATGTAAAAGGAGTTGTAGATTTACTAGAACTAGATTCCACCTCACTTACATGCTGCGAAGTATGACATATATGGGGTTGGAGTGGGGGCATGGTTTCATTGTCAAAACAAACAACATTCAAAGTTTTGAGTTGGATTATTTTAGATAGGCTCTCCATATCAAAACCTTGGGGATGGATATAAGCTTGCAGAAGGTCGTAGATGTAAGGGTCATCTAATGACACTTAATACTTGGGATAGACAGTACCAAAGACAGGGCCACCATGCAGAGGGTTGGAAAAGCCTCCTATTATGGCATCGTATAATTGGTTATGCCGAGTATCTATCACAATGCAGAGGCTATTGATATTCATGGATGATCGAATGAGAGCGTTTAGGCCAAAATAGATTGTGCCCAGAAGGCAATATTTGTAACCATGGGATTTTGCCAGTCGATCTGTGACTTTTCAAGCAAGGTGATTTGGGTAGGTTCATCTTGATGTGTAAAACTTACATCAACAGAATGAAGCTGAATCTAAGAAGAGGCAAGATATTTATAAAAGGGCATGTTATATACTTGAGCAGGTAAAATTGGCGGGATTTTCCAATTCGAGTCGGGGTCAATTTCAATGATAGAAATAGTAGAGGTAGAAGTTGAAGCTTCTCGGTAAGAGGATCTTCGGTCTGGGATGTAGGAATTTACAAGGTAAGTTCCTCAAATAGAACACCAAAGGACACTGCTCACAAATAGATCACAATTTAATACACCATTATTCTTGATGTGGTTAAAACCCTCAAAGAGGGAAATAGTTCATGGCCTAAGCAAACGCAACCACTTCAGGCAATTTATTAATAAAAGAAAGAAAATTTACATAAGTTTCTCTCATGAATGGTGACACTACAAATGACCCTCCATGCTCTTTAAATAGAGATCATGGACCAATCGGGTGTTAAGCCACAGACCAAGTGTCGGTAATACCAAGGAGAGAATGAACTGTCGGATCGCTTCATGTCTAGAACATATCGTGACCGTCGGATTGTAAGTTACAAATGTACATGGTAAATAAACACATTTTACCTAACTCTACACTAGACCAAGTTATACTTAACTATTTCCTGTGTGTCGAAATATCCTAACATCCCCCCTTAAGAACAACTTGGGATAGGATTGAAGGATGTATAAATATGATACAATAAGAGAAGGAAGGAGGCATTAGAACCTATCCCCCCTTAGTGACAACTTCTTGAACTCCGACCGTAAATTCAATTTTAGTAAACTTCGCCTTTATGAGAGCCTTTGTAAATATGTCTGCAACTTGATCATCAGTTGAACAATATTGCACTTCAAGAACATGGTCATGAATGAGCTTTCTGATGAAGTGCATGTGTAGTTCAATGTGTTTTCTGCGCTGATGTTGAATTGGATCCTTGCATAGTTGAATGGCACTTTGATTATCACACCAAAGTGTAGTTGGATGCTACTGCTGAAAGCCAAAACCTGATAGGATTTGGCGAAGCCACAGGGCTTCCTTACTAGCTTCTATGGAACCATGATACTCTGCTTCTGTTGAAGAAAGAGAAATGGCACTTTGTTTCTTGCAAGCTCATGTAATAGGTCCAGAAACAAGAAAGAAGACATAACCTGCAGTACACTTTCCATCATCGGGGTCACCAGCCCAATCAGAATCATTGAAACCAACCAATAAAGGAGATGCTTCTGCACTATAATGAATCCCAAACTAAATTGTACCTCAAACATAACGAAGTATACTTTTATCTGCTTTCTAATTAATTTCATGTGGTTTTTGCATAAACCGAGCAATAAGGCCAACAACAAAGGAAAGGTCGAAACGAGTATGGGTCAAATACAAAATTTTTCCTACAATCTAACGGTATAAGGTAGCATCAACTTCAAGGGAAGTACAAGTGACTGAAAGTTTGGCTCCAGACTGAAAGGGAGAAGGGGATGGCTTACAATCTTGAATGTGAAAGTGGGGTAGAAGATCACATGCATGCTTGGACTGGGAAAGGGAAATACCTTCCTTGGATTGCAAGACTTGAAGACCAAGAAAATAATGGAAGTGTCCTAAGTTTGTCATTTCAAACTGCTTTTTAAGGCAGGACTTCACTAGTAAGGATAAGATCTTCAACATAAAGAACAAGAATGATAAGAGATTTACCCACTTTCTTGGTGTAGACAGTATTGTCAAAATGACACCTAAAAAAGCCAGTATCTAAAAGAAAGCTATCCATTTTGGCATACCAAGTTCTAGGGGCTTGCTTGAGACCATAAAGGGATTTCTTAAACCAACATACAAGGCTAGAGTCTATTTGTATAAACCCAGGAGGTTGTTCCATATAGATTTCTTCATGTAAGTCCCCATGCAAAAAGGCATATTTAACATCCATCTGATGGACTTCCCATTTGAAAGAGGCAGCAAGGGAAAGAACAAGGTGGATAGAGCTCATTTTGGTAGCAAGGAAGAAGGTTTCAGTATAGGCAATACCTTCAACTTGTGAAAAGCCCTTAGCAACAAGACAAGCTTTATGTTTATCAACTTTTCCATCTGGTCTATACTTGGTTCTGTAAACCCATTTGCATCTAACAAGTTTTCGTCCCTTTGGAAGAGGAACAATATCCCATGTATCATTTTCCAATAATGAATGATATTCTTCATTCATAGTTTTGTCCCAATCTGGATGATCTGAAGCTTCTGCAAAGGTATCAGAATCATAATTTGCTGAAGCTTCAGCTAGTAAAGAAGAGGCTCTATCGAACTAAGAATGTGTACGTCATTGATCTGTAAGATCACCTGCAAGAGCACCTACTACATCCCAAGTAGCACAAACCCATTTTGGAAGCTAAGGAGCCGAAGGAGGATCCCGAGAAGGTGCGGGAGGATTTTCATCCTTGTTGTCATCATCTAAAGAAGAAATATTTTCAGAAGTAGAAGGGATAGAGAGAGGTGGCACATCTGCCGAACTAGGCTCGTAGGCTAATATATTTTCAACAAACTTTACATCTCTTCTAATGATAACATTTTTGGACTTAAATGGAATAAGTCTATATCCTTTGACATCTTCAGAATATCCAACAAAAATACATTTTCCACTCTTAGGTTCTAAAGCTTTATGTTTCTCATCTGGAATATGGGCCCATGCTTCACTTCCAAAAACATGAAAGTGACTCACATTTGGTTTAATTGAGCTCCATGCTTCTTCTGAAGTGATATTCTTTAAACCTTAGTAGGAGTGAAATTTACTATGTAATTTGCACAGTTAATTGTTTCTGCCCAAAAATTAAGACTAAGTCTTTTAGATTGAAGCATACAATTAGCCATTTCCTTTAAGGTGTGATTCTTCCTTTTAGCTACACCATTTTGTTGTGGATTATATGGAACAGTATGTTGCATTTGAATTCCATTCTCAATGCAAAATTTTATGAAGGTGTTTTTAACATATTCTCCACCATTATCAGATCTTAGCTTAAGAATTTGATGTCCAGATTGTTTTTCAACAAATGCCTTAAAGGCCAAGAACATGTTAAATACTTCACTCTTGAGTTTTAAGAAGTATACCCAAGTGCGTCTGGAGAAATCATCAATGAGAGTTAAGAAATACTTGCAGCCAAAGAATGAAGCAACAGGAAGTGGACCACATAAATCACTGTGCACAAGCTGTAAAGGGGCTGAGGCGTGCCAAGAGGCACGTTTTTCAAAACTGTCCCGATGATGTTTCTGAGTACACATCCGGAACAAACACCATCTCTGCAAGATACCATAGGAAGACCTGTCACCATATTTTCTTTACATAGATGCTGAAGGGAGCGATAGTTTGAGTGACCAAATCGCTCATGCCAAAGTTTGACCACTTCATAATTATGAACAATAAATACTAGGGGAAGAGTTGATGACCCAAAGTTGTTAAACTTATACAGCCTCGTAGAATCATCAGCAATGTCAGTAGCTAAAATCTGTCTAGCATCTCTTAGGTCCTTAATTACAACATCATGGGGTGAATATTCAACGATTTTACCTTCACCTGAATGAGTTATCTGATATACAGATAGAAGGTCGTAGGATAAGGTTGGAACACATAATACATCATTAAATTGACCATTGTCTAGATGAATAGTTCCAGTCCCTACAAGACTAAGAGATCTATCATCACCAACATATATATTTTTGGTGTTACAATCATTTAAAGAAGAAAATATGGCTTTGTTTTTGGCCATGTGATAAGAAGCTGTAGAATCAATGAGCCACTAATGAGAATGAGAAGAAGAAGATACATTTAGTGCATAACCATACCAATATTCTTGACAACCACATGCAAAAAGTGCTATTCCGGAAGATGAAGTTGAAGTTGAAGAATGCTACAAATGGATGTTATGCTTCTTCATTGTCGCTTCCAAGTCTTCCATATTCTTAAAGCATTTGGATTCTAAGTGTCCATCTCGATTACGAAAGTTGCAATGTCTACCAGCCTTCTTCCCATTGTTTTTATTTGCCTTATCATTTTGTTGAATTGATTTTTCATTTTGAGACTGAAATTTCTTTAGGACCCTTGTTTGGTTTAGGACTATTCTTTTTAGGATATTGCTTCTTAGGATTCTTTGAATTTGGTTGTTGTTGGGCGACTAAGGCTTTCTTATAAGAGTTTCCAAGATTAAGAAGACCAATATGTAAGAATTTTTCTTATTCTCTTATTAAAGAATCACAAAAGGCATCAAAAGAGGGGGACTTGTAGTCTTGTCCTTGAGAAATGAAGGCTTCTCTAGTAGAATGGAAGGTGGAAACAAACGTAGAGTAGGCTGGTCCCAACTTAGTAAGAATGGAAAGATAAGGCTACCGTCTTCTTTCTTAACCTTAACACCTTCCAAGAGAAATCTAAGGGTCTTGAACTTGGACAAAAAATCTTCAATGGAAGAAAAATTATTGGGGTCCAACATAAGCAACTCATTTTCGAGTTGATGAGCTCTAATTTCATTTTTAATTCGAAAAATTTTAGTGAGTTGTTTCATTGCTTCATTAGGGGTATCAAGTTCTGCGATATGGAATCTAAAGTCTGGAGAAATAGACATTCCTATTAACTTACGTGCTTGATCTTGCCTATTCCCCATTTGGCTGCCTTATCTTCATCTTTAGGTTTAGTTTCTTGGCTTGAGACTATTCTGTAAAAACCTTTACTTCTAAGTAAATCCACAATATAGGACCACCATTGGAAGTAGTTGGTGCTATCAAGAATAACTTGGCATGGAATTTCCATTTTAACAGAAACTAAAGTTGTAGATGTTGAAACTAGGTGTTCTAATGGAAAGATCTCGAAAAATTATGGCGATTAAAAAAAACGTCTCTAAAAACGAATTTTAGACGAAGAAGTTATGCTTTTTGAAGAAAAGTTGTTGAAGACACTGACGAAGTGCGTGAATGTGAGGAAGTGAATGATAATGTTATATTTAAAAAAATCCACCCCCTCCTTTCCAAACTTAATCTAATTAGCTCACTTCAAAAAAGATTCTATGTGGTCCACTTTTATAAATAAGTGAAAATCACTTTTACAATGGTACTTTATGAGCTACTCACTAAATTGTAACTTAAATAAAAGATAAAGAGACTTTAGAACTATAAGTGACTCACTTTTATAATGGGTGAGAACATTTTACATAAAGTAACTTTAAAACATAAGTTACATGTGTTTTTTGAAAAAAACTCAACAAAAAGAAAGACTTGAACCCAAGACATCTATTATCATAAAATAACTTTGGACCAAGTGAGCTAGTTTAAAAGGTTGGTAATTTTTGGAAAAGAGGAATGATTTTTTTTTAGTCACTGAAGTTTTGGAGAGCGTGCTTACTTGAAAAAACTCTTTTTGCCTACAAAACAAAATACCACACAACCCAATACGGACATGCAAAAAAAACAAAACCTTATGGCTTGAAGTTAGCTTTCGCTAGAAACTAAATATTTTTCTCAATGTTTCTGATTTTCCGAGATCACATTAAGGCACGGCGGAAAAGAGCATATGCATGAGAAAAATCCTTCCTTTCTATTTATGATTTTTCCAGATCGCACAGAGTCGCAGGGCAAAGAGCATACGCAAAAATGAAAGGTATAGATCCAGTAAAAAAAAACAAAGAGCTAAATAAATCGAAACAAATAGAGAGATGAATAACTAAAACTGCAAATAAAGACTTTATACCTCCAGATCTTAAAAATGACGTAGCTAGGGCTACTGTAAACCTTTTTGCGTGAAAGGAAAAGGGTTCCTCACTGGAACAAATGCTCCTAACACAATAGAGTAGTCCTCTCGACCTGAAGGTAGTCAGAAATAGTAGATCTAGGAAATGACAGTCGGATGCAGTTGTATCAATTTCAGATTTGGATCACCAATGGATGCGGCCCTCAAATAGCTCTGATACCATGTAGGAATTTACAGGGTAAGTTCCTCAAATAGAAAACCAAATGACACCGCTCACAAACATATCACAGATCAATACACCAGTATTCTTGACGTGGTTAAAACCTTCAAAGAGGGAAATAGTCCACGACCTGAGCCAACACGGCCACTTCAGGTAATTTATTAATAAAAGAAAGAAAATGTACATAAGTTTCTCTCATGAACAGTGACAGTACAAATGACCCTCCATGCTCTTGAAATATAGATCATGGACCAATCGGGTGTTAAGCCACAGATCAAGTGTTGGTAATACCAAGGAGAGAATGAACCGACGAATCACTTCATGTCTAGAACATATCGTGACCATGAGATTGTAAGTTACAAATGTACATAGTAAAGAAACACACTTTACCTAACTCTTCACTAGACCAAGTTATACTTAACTATCTACTATGTGTCGGAATATCCTAACCAGAGGAGTTGGTGCTTCAAAAAATGAAAAAATGGCCATTCCTTTGGTACTGAAAGACTCCAACTAAATCATTATGATGTTTTATTTGCAATAAGGAATGTCTTTGGGCAAATGAATGTCCACAAAAAGAAAGGAAGTCAAAACTAGCAGCTCCATTCATAGATACCTTAGAACCTACTATGTGGGATTTGTTCTACTGTGATTATGATGAAGACCCTACTGGAGAAATTTATTATCCAGAGGATGATTCCTAGGTAGAAGAAGAAGAAGCTGAAAACCCCATTCCTAGTTTCCATGGAAGTTATGACGAGGAAGATAGTTTGCAATCCTACCGTTTTTGTATGTTTTCTATGCCTAGCAAGTGGCTTGCAGACTTAAGGCAAAAGCTCGAGCAAACTCCTCCATGGAAGATAAATCTCTGCATGAACATTCATGATGAGATCACAAAAATCGAGGCTGCCATGAATAATTTAAACCATATAGAACTTGAGTCATCCAACCAAATTATGACCGAACAAAAAGAGAAGGAGATAGCTTATTCAGTTCCCTCTTATTGGCATCTGGTTGAATTATATGTTGATCATCCAGCCAAGCATCCAAAGCAACAATTTGTCAAGTGTGCCATGCACACATCCTTGTGTATGCAGATCCTCGACAAGCAAAGGTCAAATCCGTTGCCACAGAAATAAAGGTCCTCAAAGAACAGTTGCACCAGCTTGAGAAAGAAGTTGTTGAATCCTTTGATGATGATTTCAACCATCTAGAAACTAAGGCTCTAGATAGTCCGGAACAATCTTCCCCTATCTCACCCACATCAAATTATGCCCAACAGCCCGACTCACCTGATTTGTCTGCACTTTATCCTGGTAAATCTCTCTCTCTCGCCAACCAACCTAAATTGTATATTCCTCTTACCTTTTGTCCCCCTGATTGTAAACAATTTTCCTTAGATTTTTTACTTGATTTGGGCACCCAACTTAATTTAGCTGGCCATATTTCTATTCCCCCTTTCTACTGGGAGAAATCAATGGAAGGCAATGCCAACATTATTGGTTCAATGTTTTCTCTCCCACATCAAGTAATTGATTTCCCTGTGTCCATCCAAGACCATCCAGTTCAATGTACATTCCTCGAACTTGATGACATCCTGATCAACATTATTTTAGGTTTTGAATTCTTTACCCGTTGGTCTCCCATTTCTATTTATTACCACCAACTCATATTTTCCATAACTATTTCTGGTAAGTCTGTATAGATTCCTCTCAAAACTTCTTGTACATTCTCTATCCCTCATAAGAAAAAACTAGAACAACCAAAGCCTGCAGAAGCCCATAAAAAAAGCAAGAATCATTTCTTTCACCATAGCTCATTGTCAAGATAATTTGAAAGAAATTTCTAAAAAGATTACCCAACAGTGTACTTCAGATATCCCCAATGCTTTCTGGGCACGAGAAAAGTATTTGATCGATCTACCATATGCATATGATATACATATCAGACCACAGAAAGCATCAGCTGCTTTGATGAGTCCAACCAAGTTGGATTACAACTAGAAAGAGATTATAGATCTCTTAGACAAGGGCATGATCGAACCAGCCAAGAGCCCATGGGTGTGCCAAGCATTCTACGTCAACAAGCATTCAGAGATCAAAAGAGGCCAACCTCGCATGGTGATCAACTACAGGCCCTTAAATGTAGTGCTAAAAAATATGGCATATCCTCTGGCAAATCAAGCAACGCTTCTCCAAAAACTGAAAGGATGTAACATCTTCAACAAGTTCGATCTTAAATCAGGTTTCTACCAAATTGGAATAACTGCTAAAGATCGTTATAAAACAACCTTTGTTGCCCCACATTGTCAGTATTAATGGAAGGTAATGCATTTTGGTTTAAAGGGAGCTCCTAGTGAATTTCAAAAAAGAATGGAAGATGTTTTCTATGGCATAGATTGGTTAATTATCTACATAGATGATTTACTTGTCTGTTCCAAGAATATCCAAGAACATAAAAAACATCTCCAAATATATTGTGAGCATTATGTTAAACATGGATTAACTTTGTCAAAATCCAAGATATAAATTGGAGTAATAGATGTAAGATTCTTAGGTTTGAAGATTACTAATGGTAGTATCACACTACAAGATCATGTTCTTCTAAACCTATAGAAATTTCCTAAGCAAATCCTAGACAAGACCTAGCTGCAACGATTCCTAGGCAGTCTAAATTATATCAGATGTTTATATAAAGGACATGCCCAAGATCTAGTTGTCCTGCAGCAAAGATTGAAGAAGTCACCAATCCCATGGAATCAAGCCATGACCCAGGCGGTGAAATCCATTAAGGAGAAAGTCCAGAACCTTCCTCCTTTCAAGCTCCCGACAGATGAAGGATTTTATTTCCTTAAAACAGATGCAACAAATTTTGCATGGGGAGGCATTCTTCTTGAATGCATAAATGGCACTGAAGAGATTTGCAGCTACACCCCAAGAACCTTTCATGGAGTTGAACTCAATTATCCTTCAAGCCATAAATAAGTACTCACAGTCAAGCAAAGTATATCTCATTTCAGGCTTTATTTAAAACATGTTAAATTCTTGGTTCGAACCGATATCAAAATCATGTCAGGCATGATAAAAGCAAACTGTGAACTTGTCCATAGTAATGTCTACATCATGCAATGGGTAGTCTGGTTAGACAGTTATGACTTTGGTATCGAACATAAGCCCGGATACCTCAACTGCGCGGCATACGTTCTCACACGTGAAGCAGTGGACCCTGACCTTAAAGAAGAAGCAGTAGTTGGCCTGCAATAATGTGTCTGATTCAGTCCCTATATGTCGAAAGACTTTAAGGGATGAGATAATGCAAGTTGTCCACTTGCACCCGAATCTTTACTTTTAATTGGCACTCACCGGTCATGTAAGAACCAAACACCAGACATGAATCTTATAAATGAGTGGTTGCGTCCCTCATAAAATTCAACCTTAGTTGTTCTAGTTATTGAGAAATTAGTCAGAATCCTCTTCTCCTCTTCTTCATAAGAGTGATGCTAGATTGCGCCTGCAGTGTCATGTTGTTGGGTCCCTATAATACTAGTGATTACCCCATTACTATTGTAGTTATACCCCTTATTAATATTGTTGTGCCCCTATTGCCCCCATATTGTTATTACTGTGCCCCATAGAATCTCTCTATTGTTATTTTTGTGG
>APFE030448999.1:13198-98593 GCA_000404065.3 Pinus taeda | reverse complement strand
TCTCTTCTCAGAGATAAGTTACCATCACCCTAGCTAGTTTATTTCCATTTCTGATTGTAAGCATGTTTCAGTATTTTCCATTAATGAAATGAAGTATTATTTCCGCTGCATCATTGTGTATATGGTTATCTCTGTAATTTGTTGCGTTCCTGTTTAAATCCGGATCACTAAATTATCTTTTGTTTTTTTGTAAATCAACATTTTTTGTTAGTTCATATCAATGATACATCACGAGGGGCTACAAATCTAAAAGTTGTTGTCCTCATTCCTACCATACTTGTTGGCCCAAAAGTGAAAGAAAAACCACATTACAAACAAACAAATACAAACTAGAGAATCACAAACGGATAGCCCAAAATGACCAAAAAAATCCCAAGAACTTGGAAGCACCCAATTTTCATCCTTGATCAGGAAGGAGAACCGTAGTTGGGCTACCCTTTTCTGTTGGAAAAGTAATTAGGTTTGGTCTTCATAATTGTCTTTGTACATGTGTCAAAATAAAAAAGAAGAAAAATAATTTTTTACTATTGTTATTTCTCTAGTCAAGCATGTTCTTCGTTGTAATAACCTTGGTTAAATATCCATGTAAATATAAAAATAAGACCAAGGGCATGGGACACGTATTCCAAGCTAAATGCAGGGAAAAAAATCCCATTGGGGTGTCACTTCAGTTTATTAATGGCTAAGGAAATTGGCAAAGGCAATGGAAAAGGCTTTGGTAGGCATGAGGCATTAATTGGCATATTATTTATGAAAATAAAGGAAATGAGGAGAAAATGAAGGTGAAAGGTCACATGTTGCACGTGAGAAGGAAAATGAAGGAAAATAATGGAAATTGAAGAAAATATAGGCCTAATGAATAAAAAGGCTTATGAGGATCAGTTTGTAGACTTTTGTCAGTTCAGTGTTGGAGCTCTCTCTCTCTCACTCTTGGACACTTTTCTTGGAGCACTCTTGGAGGAGTGTGGCATACTTGGATTTGGAGAAATAAGGCAAAGGAAAACAAGAAAGTGCAAGGAGGCAGTGGGATAAACAACAAAAACTAGATTTATTTGCAAGTATAGAGTTGCATGTATGGTTTCCTTGCTATTTTTTGCATGCATGGCACATGCATGTGGTTTCTTGGTTATGATATGTCATTGGCATGGAGGATTGTCTGGATTGATAGTGGTTTTGCCTAGCCTTGTCATTTCTTGGATAACCATGGTGTTCTGGTTTTTATATTTGTTTTCTGGTTGGTGCTCATGTTCCTTTGGTTGCGGGTTGAGTTATTTATTCATGGAGCATTGGTTGGACAAACGCTCTAGAAGCCCTATAACGAATTGGGTTGAGTTACTAGTCCTTGAGCCTTGGTTGGAAAAATGATCTGGAAGCCTTGTAACAACTTGGGTTGAGTTTCTAGTCCTATAAGCCTTGGTTGGACAAATGCTTAGGAACTCTTGGTGGGTTGAGTTACTAGTCTTGGAGCCTTGGTTGGACAAACGCTCTAGAGCCTGACAACAACTGTGGGTTGAGTTACTAGTTCTAGAGCCTTAATTGGACAAATACTCTGGAGCCCAACAATAGCCAGGGGTTGAGTTACTAGTCCTGGAATCCAGGTTTAAACAAATGATATGGAGCCTTGGATAACTTGGGTAGAGATGAATCTGGTGATGGTTAGTGATGTCCGATCATGAGGTGGAATCATTGGTTGAGGGTTGAGGTGGTTTGGCCTATAGAAGCCCTGGTTCAGTTTTGTTTGATTTATTCCATGAGATCCCACATTCATGCTTGCAATATGGCACGGGGGTGACTAACTGAAAGAGAGATTTGGTTCAGCCTATTCTATGGTTGGGTGGCATGTGGATCTCACTTGACAACAAGAAGTTGTCCAAACTTTCAGAAAAAGAATTTGAAAAACTCCTTTTGGACAAATGGTCTCATGCTACACAACAGGGGAATGGAACACAAAAAGGGTTATTTTCTGATGATATCTCCTTATTACAGGTTCATGGATGTATTCAGAAAGAGAAGATAATTGTGTTTATCAATCCTAATAGCGGACATAATTTTATTAATGTTCATTTGGCTAAAAGATTGTAAGTCCCTGCCAAACAAATGGAGCATACTTAGGTTAATAATGAATAGGTGCAAGTTTATAAAGATTTGAAGATTTATATGGATAAGTATGTATTGCATTCTGATTTTTATGCTCTAGATATAGCTAATGTGCATGTTGTTTTGGGATACCCTCGGAAGGAATCTATTGGTACTATCAATATTAATGTGCAGAAGAAATTCTTGAAGCTCTGGTATAAAAAGAAGAAAATTACATTACAAGATATTTCCATCAATAAACAGGTAGAGTCCAAGGAGGCCAAAGCAGAAAATGTTGCAGGTATTAATACATCAGATGAGGAGTCCATGGTTGAAGTAACACCGGAAGATAAGCAACAATTGCAGATGCCACAACATGTACCATATACCAATCAGGCTACATTAGGTGGTGAATTAAAGAAAGATACACCATTGGTTAAAACTTTAGCATATCACCACCCACATCACCCATAAAGAAAACAACCAACACAATGGCAAAAAATTAGCAACAAGGAAAACAACCCCCGCACGACAGATATAGAGGTGCGAAGATCCAACCATAGCACATCAACACATAGGAACTGCCAAGATCAACTCCCATCTCAAGCGAGCGAGGCACCGGCTAGATCGAGTAATCACCTATCTCTAGGATGGCTAGATGCATGTGCATGGTACCAATGGATTACTCTTTTAAGTAGATCTTATTATTTGTGTTCTTCTTATGTTTCGGGGACGAAACATGTTTAAGGGGAGTGGAATGTAGTATACCTAGGGGGGATAATATGGGGTACAGAGGGAGGTACCCAAGGGAATAATGTAATAATGTGATGGGGCATAGTTAATAAATAAAGTCATTAACCCACATCATGTAAGGGACCACAAGTAGTTAGCGATAATGTGATAAGCCCATTGTATTAGATATATGGTATTGAGAGACCCATGGTAATAACCCATGGTATTGTATGTATGAAGCCTATATAGAGGCTAGAGACTCCCCATTGAGAGATGTCAAAGATTATTGTATTGGAAAGCATATGGATTATAGAGTGTTCTCCGTCCTTAAGGAGTGATTGTATGGTGTTACCTTACCTCAAAGTTTTGATATTAATAAAGATCTGCTATTTATCTATTTTTCTATTGTATTGGCCTTGGGTTTAATTGCAATATTGGGCATATTTCCATTTTCATATATTTGTAGGTTAGATATATTTTCATGGTTGGGCTTGGTTAGGTGAAGCCCTTGATGAAGTTTTATGTTAGAGGCTTTGTCTTCGTGTCATTTATTGTCTTCGAAAGTCTCATCAAGTTTTGGGCAGTGATTTGGACACTAGCCGTGAAAAATTGGCTTAAATCTCGTAGTCCCTGGCATAGAACTGGCTGAAAAAGATTGCAGTATCTCCCTTGTAGGCAATGTAGGAGTGACTGGAGGGCCCAATCGCATGCATTCCCATGTCATGGGAGCGACTGGGTGTTTAATTCATTGAAAGGATAGGTTAACTCAGGGGTTGGGTACCTGGATTGGTGGATTAGCTCGTGGTAGCCCTGTAGCACCTGAGGGAGGTATGTGAAGTGTTGGTTTGTCAGTTCCACTTCCTTAAATAGACTTAGGGAGTTGAATCATATCATAGTAACTCTTCATCACATGTTTACCATGGTGGACTGGTTAGCTTGGGTAATTGTAGGAGGAGGGTGTTACAGAGTGGTATTAGAGCATGGTTCACCCCTTAGACTGGATGGGCGGTGTGTTGGTCATGCATACATGTCGATTGCATATGTGCTCTTTATGCTTGTTGTTTATGTGTTTGTTATGTATGCATGGTGCTGGTCATGGTTGCAGTTGTGTCACCATGTGGAAGTTGATGGTGTTATTATTGGGATGCATTTTTCATGAATGCATGTTAGCGTCTATATGTTGTTATGCATGCATTATTGTGGGCATGGTTGTTGTGCATGAGGTCATTGTATGAATTTTAGGTCATAACAATGTTGTTGGTATGTTATGATATTGATGCATTAGTTGAGATAGAGCAGGAGAAGCAGACCATCAGAGTGTGGTTGCAGCACTAGACTTTTGGGGTAAGAGTAGATCATCATACATGTATTGTATGTTTGGCATGTAAGTATGCTAGTTAATGGTTTGTTATATGCATTAAGATTATATACATGTTTGTCATTTTATTGTTGTTGTGGTTACATGCATGATAGATGCTAGTGAATCAGTGTCGTCATATGCATGTGTCGAATAGTCATGAATGATAGTAATTTGTTGTTGTATGCATTGTTGTTGTTGTTTTATGTTAGTTACATTGAAAATTATGTTATATGATGTTGATAAGTATGTTATATGATAACTTGTTGATTATTATATGATAGTTAACTTGATGATTATGTTATATGTTGTTGATGAGTATGTTATATGTTAACTTGTTATTGTTATATGTTAGTAACTCAATGATTAGGATTATTGCAGTTAAGACCTTGCTGTTATATGTACTGTGCTAACTTGGATTGATCTATGTAGATGATTATGGTTATGATATTTAGGTATGAGTAGATATATTTGTGATATTATGTCATACTAATCTAGACTGACAGTGCATATGTGATTGTTATGCATGAATGGAAATTGTTTATGATCTTATGATGTGAACATGTTAGCTAGTTAGTATTATGGATATCATGACCTTATTTATGCTTGAGTTGATATGTTGTGCAGTTATATCGTGTTAATCTAGATTGATTGTGCAGACATGATATCTTCCCCTAAGATACATTAAGGTATGAGTTTTCTTATATCGCCTACTTAGTGCTTGAATGTTTGATTATGTTGGTTTTTTGATGTTTGAGTGTTTAGTATTTATGTCATCTATCTATTGTTTGAATGTTTGATTAATTGCATGGTATGAGTAAGTGTCTATAAGTTTGCTTGAAGAAATGATCTTGTTTTAAGATGGTTGTAATAATACATATGTGTTGAGACAACGAATATGTACTTGAGTGTAAGTAGGTGATAGTTGTAGAATAATGTATTATGACTAATGTATGTGAGTTGATTGTTGATTATGACATGGTTGTTAGACTTGGTAAAGGTTGATTGCAAATTAATATCTATGTTGTCTTGATCTTTGGAATGTGTGGTTGACATGTGTGAGTAGTTACAGGGAAACATGCTTGGTATTAGCGTGACAAGGTAATAATTGATTTATTTATACAGATAATATTTGGGTGATGCGACAGTACATAGTAAGACTCGATTGTATCAAGGTAAAGATAAAAGAAAGGAATTTGATGAGAAATCATGTGGCTATGTTTGGAAACCGTAATTCCAAACGAATGAATGCTTTGAATATAAGAAGTCGTATTAACCCTAATCTTTTCTGAAATTATGTGGATATGTGCTATATTCATGGACATGTATTTGACATGTATAATAGTTGGCTTGCAGTTATAGTTAGATTTGTCAAGGAATTGGAGTTCCTTGAGAAGTGTATGTGTTTAGTTACAAGGCAATGTGCTTGGCACAACAAGGTAAGGTAACTAGTGTATTGATATGCTTATTTATGCACTAACAATTATGTGTTTATGGCAGTATGATGCAAGGATTACATAACAAAAGAGGCTGCCATGAAATATCGAAGAAGGCTATGGTTGAGCTTTCCCTTGGAAGCACTGGGAATCACGAGGATTGAGTCATGGTGTTTGTTGCTAGTCTTGTGATTTGTTTACGCTTGATTTGCAGTCTTGATTGCATCTAGTGCATGATCTTGCCACTTTGTTTATGGTGTTGTATATTTCTATTGGTTTTCATGGTTTTATTCTCGTTTGATTTTTTTCTTGCCTTTTTGTGTTTTGAGGGTCTTGTGAATTGGTTGGGAAAGAGGGAAGTTAATGGAGTTTGGGAAGAGCTGGATGAAACCCAACATGTAATGTAATACCTCGATGAAGCTCGGTGCATGTATAAGGGCAATTGAAGGCAAGAGTATGATAGCTATTTGGATTGGTTGGGTCCATTGGTGTAAATGGACAATGGAAAGACAATCATGAGAAACATAAATTAAAGGGATTTGAGGTGTTAGATGCCTTAGCTATGTTGGCAACTATTGTTCTTGATGTTGTGCATGTGTTACATAGATAAATGGAGTTCTCTTAACCTTGACCTTATGATATTAGGTTTTTTATGTTGTGATCATGATTATACTGATGTATATATATTTCTATGTGTATGTATGTATGTCATTGTCTGACAAAGTTGTCAGGGATCATGATTGTTTTATGCTAATGTCGATATGTATGTATGTATGTATGTTGTTGTTTCACAGGGTTGTTAGGGATCATTCTTGTCAAGGAATGATTGGTTATGCAGGTGAATGGCATGAAGAGGTTCCTCATGGGGAATCAAGTGGGAAGAGTAGCCTTGACAAATCTATGAGGTCAGTATCATGTGGATATGAATTGATATTATGTACTTGTACTATGCCTATGTTTATGTCATTGACATGTAATGCTGAGGGATACATTAGCAGAATGAAAGAAGTGTGATTTGCGGCATGTTGGAACATGCATGAATAATGGAAAGACACTAGAAGCAAGGTCATTTGGTAAGGACAATGTGGTCGTAGGATGTGCAATATTGGTGTTGTGTACATGTAGCATATGTAGTATTGTGTACATATGATGTTGCGTGCCTGTTGTATATATGGTGTTGTGTGTATATTTCATATGTAGTACTAGGTATAGTGGTACTATGTACATGTTGGATATGCAGTGTTGTGTACATATTGTACTGTGCGCATATTGGATATGCGGTGTTGTGTGCATATGGTGTTGTGCGCATGTTGGATATGCAGTGTTTTGTACATATGGTGCTATACACATGTTGTATATGTAGTGCTATGTACATATGGTTATGTGTGCATGTTGTACATGTAATGCTATGTACATATGGTGTTGTGTGCATGTGGTGTTGTGTACATGTTGTACAAGTGATGTTGGGTGCAGGTGGTGTTGTGTACATGTCGTGCATGGGGCGTTGTATACATGTGGTGTCGTGTACATGTCGTCCATGTGGTGTTGTGGACATGTGGTATTGTGTACACATCGTATAGGTGGTGCGATGTACATGTGGCGTTGTGTACACATTGTGTAGGTGGTGTTGTGTACATGCGATGTTGTGCACACATTGTGCAAGTGGTGATGTGTATAGGTGGTACTGTGTACATGTTGTACATATGGTACTGGTATACATGTGGTATTGTGTGCATGTCATACATGTTTTGTTGTGGGAATGCGATACTATGTATGTGCATTGTGTAGTTGTGGTATCATGGCATGTGTATCTGTCGTGTTGTACTTTGTGTAGTACATGTATTGTATTGTGTTTTACACTAGATGTAGGAGTATGTGTTGTGTTGTGTTGTACACCGGGTGTAGGTATATGTGTCGTGATGTATATCAGGTGTAGGTGTATGCATTGTGTGGTGTTGTAAGTTGTATGTGGATGTATGTGTTGTGATGTACATTGTGTATGTGTACGTGATTGAAGAAAAGATAAAGGCACTAGGTGTTTGCTGGGTGTGGCAACCAGTCCCGTGTTTGTATGAAAAGGACAAAGGATAAAGGTAGAAATGAAGGATTGATTAAATGATAAGTATTAGTATTTTATTTCAGTTTTATTATGCATGTGATCTATGATTTTGATTTATGATGGTTACATGTGATTTATGATTATGGTTTATGATGATTGCATTCAATTCATGATTTTGATCTATGATGGTTGTGTTTTGAGCTAACCAGATGTGATTTTTTTATATATGATGATTTGATCAAACAACTAGTTTGACTTGTTGTGAAGGAAGTAAACAAAATTACAAGTGTACCTTGTTGACGGGTCACTAATGAGGCATGCTTTGAATTTATTTCAATTCGTTCTGAGTCTAATGGAAATTATGTGTTTGGTACAGGAAAACATGAAAATCTCCTATTGGATGATTGAAATCGACTGCAAGAATTAGCAACATCAGTGAAAGGAATTGAAATAGGCAGTAGTATGCTGGTAAAACACTTTAGGAGTAGGGCCTTGTGGGACACTAGTACCTAATAGTGTCCATTGATTGCCATAATGAGCATGCTATGACTAGTATGATGGTTTTGAGGTAGGTATATGCCTTGGATTTTGGACCTTTCATTGCAAAGAAACTTTGCGAAGGGATGGATTAATCAAGATGGGGTTGCTAGTGGAACTTTTAAGCTGTGTGACTACATAGAAGGGGGTGATCGGATTGCCCGAGGGATTGTGTAGTAGAGAAGGGAAGGTTCGATATGGATTTGTTTTGGTCATTAACATTTCCATATGGAATTAGATGTAATTGAGAGTGTGCCTTAGAACAATGATCCAGTAAATGTTCACTGAGAGGAAAAGTGGCATAGGATTGTAGCGCTGGATATTGGATGCAAGATTTGAATTTGGTAGTGGATTTTGGACTTTTTGGGAAGGAGGTGAATCTCGATACTACTTTTGAGGGTGGAGGTATGAGCCTCTGGATTCCCTTGTTGTTGATGTGGGTATCATATCCTTTTATTTATTGGTTGAGAAAATGTGCATATGTGTATATTATTGTAAATATTGTATTGAGTTGGATTTATAAAGCTCCATGAACAATATGATTATTTGTTGGTTGAAGCAAATGTGTATAAGTGTATATGTGGTTATTATTGTAAATTCCATAATGAGATGTGTTATAAAGCTCCAGTAAATAGTATGATTGTCATGCTTCAGCAGGATGTCATTGTAAATATTGCAACGAGTTGTGTTATAAAGCTACAAAAGTAGTTTGTTTTGTTTTCAGTGGTTTGTTGGTTTATAGGTGTCATTAAACACAGAGGACGGTGTTCCCCCAAGGGAGAGGGTTTTGTAATATCCCTGGTTAAAAATCCATGTAAATATAAAACTAAGACCAAGGTCATGGGACACGTATTCCAAGCTGAATGGTGGGAAAAACATCTTAGTGGGGTGTCACTTCAGTTTATTAATGGCTAAGGAAATTGGAAAAGGAAACGACAAAGCCTTTGGAAAGGAATGAGCAATTAATTGACATATTATTTATGAAAATAAAGGAAATTAGGAGAAAAGGAAGGTGAAAGGTCACAGGTTGCATGTGAGGAGGAAACTGAAGGAAAATAATGGAAATTGAAGAAAATAGTGGCCTCATTAATAAAAAGGCTTTTAAGGATCAGTTTGCAGACTTTTGTCAATTTAGCGTTGGATCTCTCTCTCTCTCATACTTTTGGACACTTAGAGTTTTCTTGGAACACTCTTGGAGGAGTGTGGCATTATTGGATATGGAGAAAGAAGGCAAAGGAAAGCAAGAAAGCGCAAGGGGATTGTGGGATCAACAGCTACAACTAGATTTCTTTGGAGGTATAGAGTTGCATGTATGGTTTCCTTGATAGTTTGGGTATGCATGGCACATGCATGTGGTTTCTTGGTTATGATTTGTCATTGGAAAGGAGGATTCCTAGACTGATAGTGGTTTTGCCTAGCCTTGTCATTTATTGGATAGCCATGGTGTTGTGGGGTTTATCTTTGTTTTCTGGTTGGCGCTCATGTTCCTTTTGATGTGGGTTGGTTATTAGTTCCTAGAGCCTTGGTTGGAAAAACACTCTGGAAGCCCTATAACGGATTAGGTTGAGTTACTAGTCTTGGAGCCTTGGTTGGAAAAATGCTCTAGAAGTCCTGTAACTGATCCAGATTTAAACAGGAACGCAACAAATTATAGATATAACCATAAATGAAGATATGCAGTGGAAATAATACTTCGTTTCATTAATGTAAAATACTAAAATATGCTTACAAACAGAAATGGAAATAAACTAGCTAGGGCGATGGTAGCTTATCTCTAAGAAGAGATGTGGCGGCTACATGCCTCTGAACTGTGTTACAATGAGGCTTGAAGGACTATTTATTGTTGAGAAACAATGGAAAACCCTAAACATCCAAAAACATAACCATAGGAGATGAAGCACCAAACTGTGTGCCCCGTTTAGGTAAATTGGTACATCAACTTCTCGGGGTCGTAACTTTGGCATACGATCTGCGTTTGACATACACAATAGCTCGTTAGAAAGAGCTATCCAAGGAATATAACTTTGGGAAGAGAAAAATTAGTCGATGACCCATGTTGCTCCCAATTTTCCCAAAAAACATTGTTTAGGCCTCAAAATGGCTCCAGAAGTTCAGGACATGAAAAAATGCTAAAAATAGTAAATTGTGCTACAATTAAGGAAAATGAAAAACTGAAAGATAAAGTTGTGGGGGTCCAAGTGGGATAGGGGGGTGGCCACCAACATCCACCTGGATCATTCCTCCCCCCTTAGGAGGTAATGGTCCCCATTGCGTTGAGTTCCTCCATATGCTGAACTTGGTCCTAGGTGAGTTGTTTTGCAGTCTCTGATGTGTCCAGTAATGGTGGGAAACATGGTCGACGATGGTCTACATTGAAAACTCGGTGCAAGCGAAGGAATGGGGGAATGTTGTGCTCAAAAGCATTGTTTCCCACAACCTTGGTAATGGTGTAAGAACCATGTCGGAGTGGTCAGAGCTTCTGATGGGCTCTTGTAAGGTGTTCTCTCTGCAGATGCAACCAGACTTTGTTGCCCACCTGAAAATTGTGTGGTACCCCTGTGGGTGAGGAGAAGCTGTTTCTATGTTCTTTCATGACCGTATCCCTCTGCTGCTGCTGTTGTTGCGTGGAGGAACCCTTCGCGAGGGTCATGGATGTGGTGACGATCTTCCCCTTACTTTGGGAGTGAACCAGATAGAAAATAAATTTCCTAGTCTGGGAGATGATCTTACCGCCTTTTCTTAGCAGAGATCAAAGAGGTGGTGGTAGATGGGGCTACATTCGGTATTTTCTATAATGAATTACATAAATAAATAATGACAGCACAATGCCTTGACTCATACACAACATGTCGCCTCCACAAGTATGGCTAGCCTAATAATACATCACAAACATCCAGAGTTGCAACATCACACAATACCTCGTCTGTGAAGGGTTTGATGCTTTAGGGAAGGCAGAACTGTTAGCGAAATCAGAGATCTCGTCCTTGGTGAAGCCACCCGATACTGTATGGCTGCAGGTGTGGTGTAGTTGGTAGGCCCAAACACTTCACGACCTCTACTGAAGTGAGGTTCTTTTGGCTCCCACTGACAACAATGAACTGCAATGGCGAACCCTTCACCCAAATTTGTGAGTGGAAAATCCGCTTCCCCTCCTTTGGATCTTCGGGCTCATTCTTCTGGACCTTGGCGGTGGCAATAGTAGCACTGGGCTCCTGTCAATGATCTACTTCCCTTTGCTATTCCCCTTGTTAGGTTCTGACTCAGGGTTGGAACATGCATCCGATTCGGAAGCCTTCAACTCAGCCACCAATGACTGCTTGGTCCAACACTCACTTGTGTTGTGAGTGGGGCTCTTATGGAACTCACACCACTTTACTGTGTCCTTCTTTGACTTTGTGGTGTTGTTCTTTTCTTGCAACTTTGGCTGGTTGTCTTGGGTTGCCTCGTCTTAGCTTTATCCTGAGTTCTGAGGTTTGGGGAAGCTTTTCCCTTGCTTCAGATTTGCAGACCCAAAGTCTCGCTTCTTCTGTTTAAACTTCTGCTCGATTTTGACAGCATATCAGTATGCCATGCCGAGCAAGGAGATGTTTAGGAACTCCATATAGTCCTAGATGTATCTATGTAGGCAGCCATGGTATTTGAGTACCAAATGTAGCTCAGGATCCTTGATATCCAACTATGTGCTAAGGGTATGAAAAATGTTTGTGAACTCCGGCACATCTTGGTCCCTTCCCCATCGTAGTGTGGTCCACTTTATGTATTTGTCCTCATAGCTTTTGATAGGGTAGTACTGCTCCTTGATGGCACCCTGGAATGAATTCCAAGCAGGTGTGGTTGAAAATAGTGAGCTCATACTTTCATCCTTCTACTCGCAGTAGGTTTCCCACCAGTACTTGACGTGGGTGGCTACTTTGAGAAGCGCGAAAATAATCTTTTCTCGACTGGAAAAATCATGAACAAAAAAATACCCTTCTAACAAATTTAACCATTTATCTACAACATCTGCATCTATATGACCCTCGAAGATGGGGATTTCAAAATTAACTTGTACCTTAAAGGGTGTGGCCTTTCCAGAGTAGCTACTGGAAGTCGATGTGTCGCCTCTGGGTAGCTGCTGAAGGATCTAGACAAAGTTGTCCATCATCGCATTCCTTTGTCACTCAAGGGCTTCTTCAAGCAAGATTTTGATAGGATCTCCTACCCCCTCATCTTACTTTTCATCCGCCATGGGACACCGTCAGGATTTGCGAGGTTGGTCTTGCAAAGGTTTGGCCAGTTCAAGCCCTAACTCCTTATATCTCGACCTCGTAGGGGACATGCAAAGAAAAACAGAGAAAAAGTAGACCGCTCTGATACCACTGATCCGGATTTAAACAGGAACACAAAAAACTACAGAGATGACCATAAATATAGATATGCAGTGGAAATAATACTTCATTTCATTACTGTAAAATACTGAAATATGCTTACAAATAGAAATGAAAATAAACTAGCTAGGGCGATGGTAGCTTATCTCTAAGAAGAGATGTGTCGACTACATGCCTCTGAACTGTGTTACAATGAGGCTTGAAGGCCTATTTATTGTTGAGAAACATTGGAAAACCCTAAACATCCAAAAACCTAACCCTAGGAGATGAAGCACCAAACTGTGGGCCCTGTTTGGGTAAATTAGTACATCAACTTCCTAGGGTCAGAACTTTGGCATACGATCTCCATTTGACGCCCACAATAGCTTGTTAGAAAGATATATATGAGGATTATAACTTTGGGAAGAGCAACATTAGTCAATGACCCATGTTGCTTCTGATTTTCCCAAAAAACGTTGTTTAGGGCCTCAAAACGGCTCTGAAAGTTCAGGACCCGAAAAACGGCTAAAAATAGTAAATTCTGCTACAATTAAGGAAACTGAAAAACCGAAAGAGACAGTTGTGGGGGTCCAAGTGGGATAGGTGGTTGGCCACCAACATCCACCTGGATCAGTAACAACTTGGGTTGAGTTACTAGTCCTGGAAGCCTTGGTTGGACAAACACTTTGGAGCCCTTGGTGGGTTGAGTTACTAGTCTTGGAGCCTTGGTTGGACAAAAGCGTTGGAGGCTGGCAACAACTGTGGAATGAGTTACTAGCCCTGGATCCTTGGTTGGACAAATGCTCTGGAGCCCGAAAACAACTGTGGGTTGAGTTACTAGT
This sequence comes from Pinus taeda, assembly GCA_000404065.3. NCBI lineage: Eukaryota > Viridiplantae > Streptophyta > Pinopsida > Pinales > Pinaceae > Pinus > Pinus taeda. Next base: position 85,208 of record APFE030448999.1, on the reverse strand, counting down.
CCTAGAAGTCAGGTTGGAAGAAACACTCTAGAGCCCTGGATAGCTTGGGTAGAGACCAATTTGGTGATGGTTAGTGATGCAAGACCATGATGTGGAATCACTAATTGAGGGTTGAGGTGGTTTGGCCTCTAGAAGCCCTAGTTCGATTTTGTTTGGTTTATTCCATGAGATCCTACATTCATACTTGGAATATTGGCACGGGGGTGACTGACTGAAAGAGAGATTTGGTTCAGCCTAGTCTATGGTTGGGTGGTACGTGGAAGTCCCAAAGTTGGATGAATTTTTCATTTGTTAATAAGATATTATTCGCTCTTATATTTGATGGGTAAATATACTTGTTTATATGTGGTTTTATGATTGTTATATCCTTGTTATTTTTGTTAGTTATATCTTGGTTATGAGCATGTCTTATGACAATGATGATGTATGGATCTCATCATGTTTTGATTTGTAAATGAATGAAGAATGAGTATATGACCTAATAGATGATAATGCATCTAATGTGATAAGGCATCAATGCTTCTTAGTGATTCTCATATAAGTATGGGACCCGTATGCTTAGGTTTGTTGTTATGGCCTGTAGATTACAGTTCACGATCTATTTGATGAAATTCATCTCACAGTTGGGTTTGATTAGGTCAAGTCCTTGATCAAGATTTGTGTTATAGGCATTACCTTGGTGTCATTTATTGTCTTGGAAAGTCTCATTAAGTCCTGGGCAGTGATTTGGAGCCCTGAAAATGTGGCTAAAATCTCGTAGTCTCTAGCCCAGAACTGGCTGAAAAAGATTGCAGTCTCTCCCTTGCAGGAATTGTGGGAGAGACTAGAGGGTCCCAATCGCATGCATGCACATGCCATGGGTGTGACTAGGGGTATAATTCATTGAAAGGCTAGGTTAACTCAGGGGTTGGGCATCTGGAATGATGTATTAGCTCTTGGGGGTCCTGTAACACCTAAGGGAGGTCTGTGAAGTGTTGGTTTGTCGGTTCCACTTGCTTAACTACACTTAGGGAGTTTAATCATATCATAGTAACTCTTCATCACATGTTCATGCCGGTGGACTGGCTAGCTTGGGTAAATTTGGGAGGAGGGTGTTACATTCATGCTTCTAGGTTTTGTTGAATCAGATAATCAAATTTGAGTCAAAGTCCATTTAAACTCTTTATAAGAAAATAAAAATAATTTTTTCCTAAGTAAAAAAGAGTCAAATTTACCTCCATAAGCCCATGTCAGCCCTCTAGATGGTCATGTCGACTTGCTCAATAGATGTGACCCTTCACTATGACTAACAACTGTAAATTGGGGTGAATCCTCCACCAACAAGGCACACAATTTCATTATGTTAGTATGAAGCAAGTTCATTGAAGGTATGTGGCAATTTAAAAGGGACATAAGTGAGTTTTTCTGTGCTAGAAAATTCGGAATAGATGCAATTTTTTATGTGACAAAATAATCTTGAAGGATGCAAGTTTTCCTGTGATATGTTATTTGAAAGTTTGTGACCTCTTGAAGCAATATTTCTTTAGTGATATGCGAGTTGAAGGAGAACTACCTTTGTGATAGCATGTGAGCCAAAGAAGGACAATATGGTGAGCCATAGAAGGATTGTACTAATTGAGTTAGGTGAACTATACGAGGATCATGAATTTTGTAAAATAAAAGCTACAAGGAGGATGCGTTTCTTTGTGAAGACAAGGCATCTAAAGGGAAAATTAGTGACAGATCAAGGATAAAACATGACAATGAATAGAGGGCTAACTTGGGGATCTTATGGAGGTAGTTGTCTTGGTATTGGTCATAATCTCGAATATCTAATTTGATCTAATCCTATAAGAAGAGGCTTATTTACGTTTTCCTAAATTGTGGGTGTTTTCCCTGGCTTGGAGCCTATATCTTGTGTTCTTGTGATCTTCAGGCATTTTATGTTTTGATAATTGCTTAATGAGGAATAAATAATAAATAAGAGGCCAACAAATCTCACAAGTAATTCTCAAGTAAGGAGAATCAACCTTAATTTACAATTTCCTTGATTTTCTAACATTGTTAGAAAGCAAGGTCAAGCTAATATAGTTTCAAGATCACAAATTGTGGGCATCTTGAAGCAGTTTGTTGAGACAAGAAATATGAGATTCTGCTCTATGAAGACATCTGAAGTTCTACTAAAGTAAGTGACACCTAAATTTTCGTTGTTGCCATAAGAAGACATACGTGCTCTATTTTTTCCACAATAGAAGACATTCAAGTTCTCTTATGGCTACTGTTAGGTTCCGATACCAATAAGAGTCATAAATTTTGAATGGCTGATATTAAACCTGTGATCATACCTTTGCTTTCTACAAATGTTTTCCATATTCAAAAAATTAAAAAATGTAAAGAGGGTATGTCCTAAAGGAAAAATCAAATGACAAAAAGAATAAAAAGGTCAAAAAAGATGAAAAATATGAACCCCAAGAAAAAGAAAATACCATGAAAGTGTGCTAGTTAAAATGCCACTACTATTTACTTTTTATGTAAAAAAAATGATTGTGTGCAGTTTGTAACGTATGCCACAATCCATGATAGTCAAAATGTTTAAACTTGGCTATTTCATGTTTCAATTTCATGTTCATAGATAGAGAATAAAATCTGACCAAACTGTTTAATCTTGGCAGATAAATAGATTAGGTAGAGCAAATAAAAGGAGCTCAACTGTTTAATCTGAGCCCTTGGATGTAATAAGGTTAGATTTAGTTAGATTTCCATTGTAAAGAAAATAAAAATGTTTGATAAGGGTTTGCTAGCTTAAAAGCACCCTAATAAAGAGAAGTAAAAACGGTAGGATGAGTAGATGGGTAAGTAGAAGAAAGGTTGCAGAATTGTGATGATTGTTAGACAAAAGCATATTTATCACACTCATCATGAAAGTTCTAAGTATGAATGAGAAATTGGATTGGCATAAAGTTCACAAAGTCAAACTGATTAATTTCCCCTCACTCATTTCACCCTTAACTAATTTCCCAAAGTAAGTTTCTAGTACCCAAAATCTTAAAGTCAAAGGGGCTCAGAGCATTTCTCTGACTTCTGGAGGGACCGAACCCTCGACCCAATGACTTATAGATCTTAAGTACTAAAATCCCCTCATAAACATTTACCCCCCTTCAGTTCATTCATTTTCCCTAATAAAACCCTTTTCCTAAGGTTAAAACTCTATTTTTCCTAAGGAAAAACAATTACCCCCATGGATACCCCTTTTTATGAAAAATCTACAAAAACACGCTTAGCCTAAGTTATAATGTTTCTATGTAAAAAGAAAATGAATTACAAAAACGCATTATGCTTAGTGCAATCCATTTTCTGCCTTTTTTCATATTAACTTATGATTTTATTCATATTTATTAATTCCCTAAAAATAAACCCTTTCCCGTATATATTTATTAAACCGCTTTAATATTAATATCCCTACCCAAAAGTTTGAAATATAAAATTTATATTATCCGAAACTCGACAAATGACATAATTAATCGATCTGTGATTAATTAAAGTCAAACCATCCACCAATCATATCTCACCCGATACTTAATCCCCACCTTAATCCCGAATTAAATCAAAACCACCGTGTTTAAATGTCCGCTTGGCCCCTCCATTACCTTCCGTGCAACTCCCGCACCCGACCACCACACGATCTCCCCCCTTCCCATCTGACAGCTCATGTTGATTTCGGAAGGGCCCGAAATCTGAATGATACCCACCCGAAATAGGCTATTTTCCGCAGGGCCCTTGAAGTGACGTGGTGTTCGATGAGTGGAATCGGGCGGCCTCCCCCAAATACCGCCAGGCGCCCAAAAGATGTGTGAAGTAAACCACTTAACTCCAACCCGCTACCCGCCAAAACAGTCACTGTTCGCCTCGCTACCCGACAAACTATCATTGTTCACCTGTACCCGCCAAATTGACTTTTCGTGCATAAATCCAAAAAAGCCCCAAATCATTGTTTTTATCGTTTTTTTAATTGTAATTTTCCATGCACGCACCTGTGAACGTTGAAAGCCGTCAATGCACGTACATTTGCACTTAGAAGACACCAAAATCTCCTAGATTGCCTTCCAGCCTGATTGCAACCATTTCAACCATTCAAAATCGCCATTTACCTGGTTCAGACGCAGTTTACTCCAAATTCCAGGTATTTAAGCTATAATCCATTGAAATCCCTGTAAGTTTTCGAACCAATCTCTACAGTTTTCTTAATTGAAATTAAAGGGAACTTTAATAACATAAAACCCACCTAGAATTAAACCACCATTACCTTAAAGACTGGAAATTTACCTTCCCCATTCTTAAATTCACAAGAACTAAGAATGGCTACCCCAATTGCCATGGATGTCAGGCCAATTATCATTCCTCACCTGGAACTAGACCAGCTTCCCCTTGCTGACAAAGATTTCAAAATCAAGGACACCTCTGTCCTTGAATCCCCTATCAAATTATACTGCCGATACAGAGACCAATATCTAAACCATGCGATAAAATAGGTCTTTGGGAATCTAATTTGGCAAAGTATCAATTCCCTGAGGTGCACATATTTCTAGAGATTTTCCATTATTGCCATGCAAACTACATTCCCAGTCAAAAAGCAGTGATGTTCCCTGACCAAACCATACTTTTCACCATCACTGCCGAGTCGATCAATGAAATGCTGCAACTACAACGAGGGCAGAACTTAACCCCTATTTCCAATGAAGACCTACTAGACAGATTCCCTCAACTTACCACTGCCAAACTTGCCGAGATGTTTCAAACCTTCATTAGGGAGGAAAAAAATATCCCAAAACACCCTCCCCCATATGTGGCCACCATATTTTCCCCATTTGATCAGGATATAGTAGCAATGATCTCTTGTGTTTTAGGCTATACCACCAGTGAGTACATAGATGAAATCATCTTAGCCTTCATGTCCATTTTCTCTCCAGGACAACCCCCTGTTGTCATGTATGATTATGCCAAGTTTATAGTTGACAAAATGCATGACCAATTCTTTAGAGTCAGTACCGAGAGAGTATTTAAGTCTTATTCAGTTTTGAACCACCTTTTCTTATATTACCAAGCTAACAAGTTTCCCTTCATTCTCCAAAAGCTTGATAATAAAGGTCATCCTGGGTCAATGATTTTTTAGACTCCTTTGATCCATAAGTATGATTCCCCATATCCATACATGGATTTCATAGATATTTTTGTACATCCAATAGTGACCATGCTGCTAGGAAGTCCTCCTTCAAGAATCAGTTTAGATATCAGGAGGATCCTGCAACTGTCAAAACAACACAAAGTGGGAGATTGGTACTTGTACCAAAATCACATAGAAATTAGGATCTATGGCTGTGATTTGGCCCCATATAAACTACCCAGATACCTCCCAATGAGGTTATTTGCTCTGGAGTACTACAGGAAAATAATCAACTCAGATGAGGTGCATTTTGTTAAGGCCAAAAAGAAGGCCCATCTCAAAATCAAAGATCAACTAGGCCCCTTTGTATGTAATAATCGAGAAGCTGGAAATGAAGCAAAGGAAATCCTTCAGAGACTTAAACTAAAACAAAGCTTCATGTGGAGATATGATCCATGTGACTTCATCTGCAACAGAAGACAAAAAAACAAGATGGCTCCCTACATTCAGCACCGAATCCCTGAGATAGAGAAATATGCATACCAATTGGAATGGGTGGAGAATACTTTAGTGGACAGGGATAACACTGAAGTAGCAGTTGAAAATGTTCTGATTGATTTAGAGAAAAGGCTTGATGAAGGTTCTTTCCTATAGGTGCCAGGAGAATCTCAATTCCAAGGAGAATCACAGGCACAAACTGAACCACAGGGACAGGGAGAATCACAGGTACAAAGTGAATCTCATATAGAAGAAGAGTCCCAAGTGCAAGAAGAGTCAGAGCAGCCAAACCTATCACAAGAATTGAATAAAACAGGTATACAGTAGCCCACTATGAGTATGCCCCCTAACTTGCAAACTCCTTTAAATGAGTAGAAAAGCCTCAAAAGGAATAGGGAAGAGGCCACTACATCAGGCAGAGCAACCACACAAACATATGCAGAGACCAGCCTAGTCAAAAGGCAGAGGTTAAATCCTTTTTCAGAACAGGAATTCACAGAGGAAACTGTTGGGGCCACCAACATAGAAAGAGAAAGAAGCATGCCTACCACTCCCTCTGGTGGCACACTAGAACCTTCCACATCAAACACTCAAATGTCGGAAAGGCAGTAGAGTGTTGAAGTGTCCTCCTTTAGGAAGCCAATTGACAGGGATCAAGACATTAGAGAAAGGTACAAGGATATAAAGGCAAGGAATGAGAGGCTAAAAGCCCAAACTTATGCACAGTACCTAAAGATGGCACCTACAAACCAGACAAGGCTTATGTCAGCCTATGATGTTAAAGAAGGCAAGATGCAAATGACATTTGTCAAACCTACCACTTAGTAACCAAGAATAGCAGCTGACTTTAAAAAGATAGATTTCGAAGTGCTGGCAAAGGACATACATCCTATTGACCAGATTGAGCTGCACAAACATATAGGGGAGATGATTTACTCCACCTTGACAGGGAAAGCCATCGTAGTTCACCAATTGAAAAATTCCCTAAATAACATATCAACTCAATTCCAATTAGAAAAGGCCTCTTCACAGGCAAAAGACATAAGAATCAAGTCCTTAGAGGACTTAATCATTGAGTTGGGACATGATCCCAAAGATGTGAAAGCCACTGAAAGACTGATCAAAAAGAAAAACGATGACATAACTACTTTGAAGAAGCAACTTAAGATTCCACCACTACATCACCCATAGACAACAGAAGGCCTAGAGACCCAAAAATAACAAGAAGAGCTTATGGACTTGGTCCTAAAGTTAAATGCCCAGTTGAAAGAAACAAAGAAAGAATTGGACACATTGGTTCAGTCCAAACATAGTGAATTGGCCACCAATTCTTCAACTGCCATTCCCACAGTAACAACTACAGTTCCCTTAACACTAGCAACATCTTTGGCACCAATAGCTCCACCTGCCACAACACTGCTAGTCACTACTGAGTCTACAACAGTAGGAGCTTCAACAGAAAAGACAACGGAATTGGTGAAAGCCATGGAGGAAATGTCCATCTAGGAAACAAAACTTAAAAGGCTTAAGGAGAAAGCAACAAGCTTAGAGACTGACTACAAGCTTTCCCAGATACAACAGAGGGAAGAAACACAGAAAGCCCTAAGGATGGGTGAGAAGATTAAGGTCCTAGAAAATATTTAACTCTACAAAAGCCACTAGGATAGACCAAGGAGATGCTCTGGGCCAATAATTGACTCTGTCAATAATATTTGGCCATCAATTCAAGTAATATTTGAGCAAACAGAACTGGTGAAAGTGGCCATCGAGGCTATAAATAAAGTAAGGGAAGATTTAGGAGACCAGCCCGAGGATGCTCATCAACTCATCCACTTCTTGAACAGCAAGAACAAGCATGAAATTAATGATAAGGGTGTAGAGGATAGAACTGAACCTATCATAGAAGTAAAAAAGGTTCTTTCCAAAAGAAACCTTATGCTTAACCTAGAGGAAAAATGCCATAACATGTAGATGGGCATTGATAGATTCATGGAAAAGTTTTAAATTTTGAGGGATAAAGACCTTCCAAGTCCTATGGTCATCCATGACAAACTTATGACCCAATTGGACGACACTGACAGATTAAGGAAGTTGGCTAAGGATCAAGCAAGTACTTTAGGTATCAAGGCCTTGCCAACAAGGAAAGTATTGTATGATACTTTAGAGGATCTGTTCTTTTTGAAGCATAAGGTGAAACACTTGTTTGTCACCAAGCCTAATTTTGCCAAATACACAGAAGCAGACGAGAATTACAAAAGAATGCTCAAAGTAAAATTACCTGAGGATGAATGGTGGGAAAAGATGATAGATTTACTATAAGTTACCATAGTTAATCTGAAGGCATGTAAGAGACAGATAAACAGGGTCAGAGAGTAACAGGTTAAAGAGTATCAATGAAAGATGAAAGATAAAGATGATTCCAATGTACAAATATCAGCCAACTCGAAGGGCTAAAACTCCACCGCAACAGCCAACACTACCATAATAAAAGGGACAACATGATGCAGTTTTCCATCTGTCTCTATCTTCATGCTTGAAGATATTTTTATTTACTTAATTAAATATCTAACTGTTATGAGATATTTTGTAATATTTTTTGCATAAATACTTCACATTTCAAAGTATTTAGGGTGGATTCAAAGACATTTCTGTACACTTTATCAAAAATCAAAGTGCTATTATCAAAACTGGATTGGCTTGCTAGATCATGGAATAAAGTTCAAACATTTTACAAGATTCTTGCGTAAAGAGAAAATCAAATAAGTATTCTCTCATGTGTATTATTGTTTTTCCTTATGTTTATTAATAATCATATGTGTTTCTATGAAATCTGAATGGTAAACTAGGAATGATATTTCAGAACTTGCTTTAATGCATTCTGTCTTGACTGTTTACCTTCTTAATATTTTCTGCTAAACTATCTTAGTTAGGAAATTCTTAAATGCTTCCCTACTTTTGTAGTTTCTCCCCATGGTCTATAACAGAGGATTCTTAATTGTCCTTTGTTGATGATCACTCTCTGTTCCTCATTCTGATCCCGGTCCAAGGATTCTTCAGTGCCCTTTTACCCTAGTTAGAATCATTCCATCCATCAGCCCTTGAAGATTTGCCTTTTGTTTTTCTACCCTGCCTTGTAAACACTCCCTTTAATGATCTGATTCAATTATGCTATCCTTTTATTGACTCCATAGCCCAATGGCTTGAAGAAACTAGCTCTACCCATCTATTCCTAGAATTCCACCACGCAACCAAAATCAAAGCCTTATGAACATTAAGAACTAGCCTAAAATCCCACCCAAACAAAGTTAAATTATAAAGAGAGAGCCCTCTCTGGACTTAGCTTGGCTAGAACCTGATTCTAAAGATTGGTTTGTGGTTACCTCAGATTATTCCTTCTTTTGATAACTTCTAGGGAAGACTTCTGAGTGATAACATAGTGGCAACCATACTGGGGACCTCAAATCCTCAATCTTAATAAACCTTTGAGAAATTTCAAATCTTTATTTCAAGCCTCTTGAAGGGTTTATTAGAAGTTATTTACAAAAATTTTATAAAAAGAAAGTAACTAGAAAAGTTTGAAATTCTGGCTTCAAGGAGAACTCACTATATTAGGGCCAACCTAGATCCAAACCCTCCCCAAGTATTTGATAATCCTAATTTGATTTCAAGAATATCCAGAAGCCAAGAAAGTTCAGACAGTCTTACACCTTCAATTAAAGAAAATTCATGCCCTAATGAGTGGTTGTTTTTAGAAGACCTCCCCTTTGACGAGTCATTTGACCTTTCCCTATTTAGAACCAGGTCTGAAAGTGTACTTGATGACAGTTCTAGACCCAGAGTGTATTGTAGATCTTGAAGTCCAAAAGGCAAACCTGTCAGTTGATCAATGCATTCTAAATTCCCCTCAGTCATCCCTTACCACTATTAAGATCCCTGAGCTTTCTAAAATAGTTTCAACTCCCTTTAGTTCACCATTATTCCTTCCACCTCTGAAGTTCATTCCTCACCTTAATTTATATCTTCACTTCCCCACCAACCTACCATTACTCATCAGTGACCCATTACTCCCAGTTCTCCATCACCCACTATATCACCTCTTGGTACCCCAACTCCACTTCTTAGTCCTGCCCAGCTTAGAGCCATGGCAAATAGATATGCTCCTCTTGTGTTTCCTGCTCCACATGGTGCTGTGCCACAGGATTACCAGAACAAAATTGTCCAATTCGATGGCATAGGAACTTACACAACACAACAACATACAAACAAAATGAAAAATTTCTTTGAATTATATGAAATTGATATTGGAGATGTCCAAATGAGACATTTTTCTCAAACTCTAGCTGGTGATGTAAGAACATGGTTTAGATCTTTACCTGCTAATAGCATATACATGTTAGAAGTATTTTATCTGCAATTTTTAAATAGATGGGAAAAGAAAAAGAACCCTATGCAGATCCTTTCAGAATATGAAAACATTAGAAGAGGACCAAATGAAACAATCTAGGATTACTGTACCGGATTTAACAATATATACAATGCAATACCAGCCAATCTCAAACCCCCACTTGGTTTAGCTCTGATAAAGTTTCCTGATGGGTTTGATACTGATATGGCATTTCAATTGAGAGAGAGAAATCCTCCAACCTTAGAAGACATGCAGAGTGTAGTAGTTAGTGTAGAAGCTAATTTTCTAGCAAAAAGAGCTAGGGTTAGGAATGAAAGGAGAGTACCCTTGAAAGATGAAGCCTCATCCTCTGACCTTAAAATAGATGCCCTAGCCAAAGGAATGGAAAAACTGATGGATAGGATAGAGAACATTGAATGGAAGTCTCACTGGGATAATCAACAAGCACCTACAGTGAGAAATCCAAAATTTAGAAAGAATCAAAATCAAAACACTGGAAAAAATGGACTTGATCAGAATATTAGGCCTCCTTTTCAAGAAAACTATGCCAAAACTTCCCATTTAGAAGACCCTGAACAAGACACACAAATTAACTTAATGGGATTAGATGAGGAGGAAACTGTCTTTTTGACTCAAGAGGATCAGGAATTACATATGCTTCAATAGTTGTAGACCCAATCTGCAGAATCATTCAATTACAAGCAAGGTTATGATTCCGCTATCTTCGAAGTGCACAAACAATACAACTTGAGGAGTAAAAAGAACACTGATACTTCTGACCAAAAAAAGAAATTAGTACCAAATCAACCTAAGAAAATCAAAGCAGTTCCAGTTACAAAAACTCTCCAAATCCTCTCTAGACCAAATCAAAATCCTTTTGGCCCCACCATTGTAGATATAACCAATGACCAACCCCCTAATGATCAACCATCCACTTTAACCCCCTCCAAGGAGATAGTGGAGGAATCTTCAAACATCACAATAGAAAATCCACAGAAAAAGACTTCAAATGCAGAAAAAGAAGACCAACCTACTCCAAATCCTGCCATGAAGATTCCAAATCCTCAAACAGAGAAAGCCCCTTTGCCTTTCAATTTGGGAGCAGAGGTGGCTAAGCTAAAAATTTCAGTCCCCTTAACGGAGTTGATTAAAAATGAAACTTACAAATCTCAAATAAGCAAATCCTTAAACTTTGTTGAAAATGAAGATTTTGTTAACTTGTTTGATGATCAGCCTGAGCTTATATTCGGTCCTGATGTTAATGGAAAACTGTTAGAAGGAGGGATACCACCCTTTATATTAGCCTTAACATTCATGATAAGATATTACACTATGCAATGTTATATTCTAGGGCTTCACACAATTTAATGCCTAAATTTGTAATGGAAAAATTGAACTTGGGATATCACTAGGCCTTATCGGAAATAATACTGAGAGGGGGGGGGGAGGGTGTGAATCAATATTATCAGATCAAACACTTTTTCATTTCCATACTCAGATTCATATACGCTGCTTCAGTTAAGGGAACCTGCGTGTACACACAACTGTGTTTAATGAAACTAGCGTATATCCAGTAAACTTATGATTTAGTTAATCCATTAAATGTTGATCTTTAGTTAGTGCATCAGAACTTTATTAACCGTATGAACAGTAAACAGGTGCATTAAAACAGAACAGATCATCACACACAAGAAGCACACATGAACGTCATCATGTAAGGTGGAAACCTAATGTGGGTAAAAATCACCTGCGACAATTCGTCTCTATCTTCTTTTAATAAGAAACTTCTTTTAATAAGAAACTTCTTTTTACAATATTTTTGTATTGGTGCAGCCTTATACCAGTACGCAGGGTTCTACCTGCAGAAGGCTACAAACTTCTCTAGTTCTTCAACTTCTCCTGGAAGGGAGTTACAACCCCCTTAGATCTTGTACTAGTCGATCCTTTTACTAGTATGTAGGCGCTGGCCTACTGAATGCTCCAACCTTCACTCGTTTTCAACTACTACTGGAAGGGAGTTACAACCCCCTTAGCTCTTGTACTAGCTAATGTACTAGTACATAGGTGCCGACCTACAAAAGGCTACAACCTTCTCTTTCTTCCTCCAAGTACCACATTTCATAAATTTTCAGACTGGACACTCCTGCAACACAACATCATAATCTGAAGGCCACGTTTCATCCAATTTTCATACTGGACCCATCAATATCATTGAAGCACACAATCAATCAACACTAGCATCATCATTCTCTGAATCACCCTATATTGAATCACTAAAACCCTATCAACAAACTGCAGTCACCAGAACACAGAGCAGAACACAGAACTCTGCAACAATGTTCAGATCTAACTGTATCATCAAAAATCATGCATCAGAGTGCATACGCTACTTGGAAGAGCCGAACCAGCGTGTATACGCAACTTCACCAAAGCGAACCAACGTACATGTCATTAATTACTTACTTATAACTTTGCTGCACTTCCCGACTTCAGACATACCCAGATCATTACATATACAAGGATAATATGTGTGTTAGCAACCAAATATAGTCTATCAGATCACATAAAGATAAGTCATTATGATCTTGATCCATTATTAAATCTCATCCATCAACACTGAAGCTAAACACAATCAACCAAACTGAATATGCAAAATATGCAGAATACCTTAAGGGTTTTGATAATAAAGAAGCATTTCTATCTATTTTGATCTTGTTATTATTGGGTTTCTTTCTATTTCTATTTCTATTATCAAAACCCTTAAGGTAGGGCAACACCATACATTCACTCCTTAAGGAAGGAGAATACTCCACAAGCCATATGCCTGTTCATACAAGACTATTTCTCTTCATGTCCCTCCATGTGGAGTCTCTAGCCTCTATATAGGCCTCATACATACAATACCATGCATCATTACCATGGTTTCCTCATACCATCAACTAATACCATGGGCCCCTTACATTATTATTAACTACTTGTGGTCCCTTACATGACATGGGTTAACCACCTTATTTATTACTATGGCCCATCCCATTATTACATTATTACCTTGGGTACCTCCCTCGATACCCCATATTACCCCCCCTAGGTATATAACATTCCACCCCCCTTAGCATGTTTCGTCACCGAAACATGGGAAGAACACAAATAATAAGATCTATTCAAAAGAGTAGTCCACTGATACCATGCATGTGCATCTAGCCATCCAAGAGAAAGGTGAACCCTCGATCTTGCTGGTGCCTCGCTCGCTTGATATGGAAGTTGACCATGGCAGCTCTTCTGTGTTGATGTGTATAAGGTGGATCTTTGCTCCTCGTTATCCATCATACGGGGGTTGTTGTCCTTGTGGCTAATAGGTTGTCATCTTGTTGGTTGTTTTCTTGCGGGGTGATGTGGGTGATGATATGTTGAAGCTTTAACCCACGGTGTTTTTTTCTTTAATTCACCCTACTGAGGTGTTTGTTGTGGTGTCTTCTTTTCCAATATGACTTCAACCACTGAGTTCTCCTCTGATGTAACAGCACCTGTAACCTTTTCTGCTTCAGCCTCTGTTTGTGTCTGATTGTCGACCATCAACTGCTCATCATCTGATATGTCAGACCTTGGAACATCTTCTGCTTCAGCCTCATTAGACTCTATTTGTTTATTAATGGAAATATCTTGTAGTGTCATTTTCTTCTTTTTATACCAGAGCTTCAGGAATTTCTTCTGTACATTAATATTGATAGTACCTATCGATTCCATCCAAGGGTATCCCAAAACAACATCTATGTTATCCATATCTGAAGCATAAAAATCACCATGAAACACATACTTATCCATAGAAAGTTTCAAATCCTTATAAATTTGAACATCCTTATCATCAACTTGTGTATTTTCAATATGTTTTGCTGGGACTTGCAATTTTTTTGCCAATTTAACATTGATGAAATTATGTTTACCATTAGGATGGATAGAAACAATGATCTTCTCTTTCTAAATCAATCCATGAACCTGCAGTAAGGATATACCAGTAGGAAATAGCCCCTTATGTGTTTCATTCTCCTTTTTTCTAGCCTTAGACCATTTGTCCAAAAGGACTTTTTCAAATTCTGCATCTGAAAGTTTGGTCAACTGTTTGTGGTCAAGTGATTTCCACCACCATGTGGAAGCCTCATCTATTAAAAATAACCACATTTTACCCCTCCAATCTGTCTTAAACATACGCTTTATTTCCTTTATGAATTCTTCAATATTCGGACCATCATCTTTTCCTGTAAAAATTTGCTTGCTAGAAGCCATGAGGGTTTGAAAAAATCCACTTACTTGGCTAAAATTTGAAAATGTTACGGTTTCGTCAATATTGCTCAGAATTTCTATTATAACCTGTTTTTGGAAATGGAACAACCATTCTACATCTGCCCATGTGATAGAAATCCTGATTCAGACACTCAAATTTTCAGATCTGCGCTGCTACTCTCCCGCCGTCACCCAAAATTTATGAAAAAAGAGCTGATTTTAAATCAGCGATATTTCCCTCATCCGGACCCCGATTCAACTGATTTTTTTTTTGAATTTGGGTATTTTTCCACAAAAAATCCAGATATACAATTATATTTTGTAGATCTTGCACCAGGACGTCTAGATCTGCGCCGAAAACTCACTGCCCTGAAAAATTATCTGCAACCCCACTGATTTTTAAATCAGCGATATCTCCTTCATCCGGACTCCGATTTGACCGATTTGTTTTTTGAAATCGGCTATTTTTTCACAAAGAATACAGATATGCAATTAGATTTTGTATATCTTGAACCAAAACTTACATATCTGATCTGCAAACTCGCCGCCTTTGAAACCCTGCAAAAATGAAAAAAAATCTCCACTTTTGTGCCCAAGAAAGTGCTCTGATACCACTTGTTGTAGATCTAACCCGGAATATATGAGAAATAGAAAGAAACCCAATAATAACAAGATCAAAATAGATAGAAATGCTTCTTTATTATCAAAACCCTTAAGGTAGGGCAACACCATACATTCACTCCTTAAGGAAGGAGAATACTCCACAAGCCATATGCCTGTTCATACAAGAATACTTCTCTTCATGTCTCTCCATGTGGAGTCTCTAGCCTCTATATAGGCCTCATACATACAATACCATGCATCATTACCATGGTTTCCTCATACCATCAACTAATACCATGGGCCCCTTACATTATTATTAACTACTTGTGGTCCCTTACATGACATGGGTTAACCACCTTATTTATTACTATGGCCCATCCCATTATTACATTATTACCTTGGGTACCTCCCTCGGTACCCCATATTACCCCCCCTAGGTATATAACATCAGAACTCATCAACAACCAGAACCACCTGTGACTTCAAACATCATAGCTCATATGGTATACGCTACTTAGATGTATCTAACTTGTGTATGTACACACTTTTATCATAGTCAACCAGCGTATACATCTGTAAATATTCATTCATGATTTGCAGCTATTCTAAACTTGAGTTATACCCAGATCATAATATTTACAGAACATTACATGCATCAATATACAGATCTAGAATAAACATGATCAAACCGCATAGAGATGATTCATTCCAAGCCATTAGATCCCAATCTATCCTTAGATCTTGTTCTCCATCAACCGTTGAGATTCCTCCTTAGCTCAGATCAAGCAAGGCATCATGAACCCATAACTTGCATACTAGATCTCATACTTCATCAGATATTTGAGACTTACTTCGTGCCTTTGCCTAATGATCTTCTCCTCCTTTTATAGTCTTAGGCCTTTACTCAATACCATGGTCCAAAACCACTTAGAACTAATACCTTCGACCAAATACCTGGGATCAACACGTCGGACAAGATACCTTGGACCAATACCATGGATCAAAATACCATGGTCCAAATACCACGGACCAAAACCAAATGTACGTGCCTTTCCTTGCATGAGAGTGCATGTATACGTATACACACCTTTTGGTTGGCTGACCTGGGTGTATACGTGGCTTTATCAAGGGTAACCTGCGTATATCTCTTCTCCTTCATTCTGTGAGCTTGAGCTGTGATTTGTCATCTTAGTAAGTTGCCATCAAGGACAACACCTATATCATAATGCCAACAATCTCCCCCTTTGGACTTGATGGCAAAGTTATCTTGCCATATTGAGAACTGTCATCTTAAAGAGTTGTCATTGCTCATTACATCTGAACTGATTCCTTTGAGTTGCCCTGCATCCCATGTCTTCTATCACATCTGATATCTCTTTTGTAGATTCATCTAGTTATATATTAGTGAGTTGTTCTGCTACAAGTGGGTTGCCATCAAGTACAACACATGCATCATAATGCCAATAGGCCTTACAAGGATTTGTTTTCATTTGATTTAAGTCAGGTAAAATGCCCAGGATTAATCAAAGACTTGTGTGTTTCCTTAGTACAATATCTTGCTAAGACCATTATCATGGACATAGTTGTTGCTGATATACCACCTAAATATGGCATGCTATTGTCTAGATCATGGGGGGATAAACTCCAAGGACCTTTGCAATTTGACATGTCATATGCTACAATTTCAGTCTTTGGACATCCTTAAAAAACTTTACAAAGAGACTCTAATGAAATATGTAGTGAGTAGCCAGGCTAGGCCTCAAAACTTTCCTATCTATTCCATGCATTCTGACATTGATTCTTTTATTCTGTACAATGCTAAACAAACACAAGAAACTACTTCAAACAAAATTATTTCAGAAACAAAAGAAATTGTAGTTACAGTTCAAACTAAAATTGTCAAAACTCAAGAGATTTCAGATAAAAAAGATAATCAAGACACTTTAATAAATGAATATTTTGTCCCCCCAGACAGTAAGAATTATGAACATGAAATATTATGGAATCTTGAATTTGATGGGTTAGTGAACAAGTTAGGAACAGGAGTAGGAGTGTGGATTTACAATTTAGAGAATGATTATTCAAAGGGCCATGCTTACAGACTGAATTTCAAATGCACCAATAACATGGCTAAGTATGAAGCACTTCTTTTAGGTCTCAAATTGGTTAAAAAGCTAGGAGTTATAAGAGTTTCTATTATGGGAGATTCTGAATTGGTTATTGAACAAATTAATGCGGTATATATGACCAAAGACCCTAGATTAAGTTTTTATAGAGGAACAATTGTAGAAATATTGAACACTTTTCTAGAAACTAAGCTTGCAGTCATTCCAAGGAAACATAATATGTAGGCTCATAGTTTAGCAATGTTTGCCAACACTTGTAAGTTACCATTTCAACCTAACCATCAATACACTATTGAGGTTAGGCACAAACCTGCTATCCCAGACAACTTGAAAAATTGGCAAGTATTTGCTAACAAATCAACAATTTTTTAACTTTAGAGGAAGAATTTGTAAATAGTAATATAGCTACCGACATAACATTAGGTCTTGATTTTATAGATAAAATAGCAATTAAAAAATTAGAAGATGAAGAGATAGATAGATTCCATCCAACAAAGTTTACAAAATCAGATATTCAAAACCTAAAGCAAGTTGAAATTGAAGAGATAATTAACGAAGATTCTGAAATCATTAATCTCAAAGACAACTTTTTTCCCAAAGGATTAACTCCTTTGGAAGACTTGTTTGATTCAAATGATGTCCCTAGAAAACCAAAGATGGAACCCCTAAAATATGATATAGAGGAGTGCAACATAGGGATTGAGGAAAATCTAAAATTGATAAAACTTTCAAAGTCTTTACCTCCCACTGAAAAAGTGAAGTACATAGAACTGTTAAAGAAATTCCAAGATGTCTTTTCTTGGAGTTATGAGGACCTCAAGTCCTATGACACCAACATAATACAACACACCATTCCCATAAAAGAAAACCAGAAACCTTTTAGACAGAAGCTTAAGAGGATTAATCCCATTCTATTTCCTTCTGTTGAAAAGCAAATCAGAAGAATGTATGAAACCAAGATAATAGCACCAATTAGGTTCTCTGATTGGGTTTCAAATTTGGTTCCCACAAGGAAAAAGACTGGTGAGATTAGATTGTGTGTTAATCTTAGGAATCTCAATAAAGTTTCACTCAAAGACAATTACCCTCTCCCTAAAATGGATCATATATTACAAAGGATAGTAGGGTCAACCAGGATCTCATTATTGGATGGGTTTTCTGGTTACAATCAGGGTTTAGTTCACCCAGATGACCAGGCCAAAAGAACATTCACTACTCCTTGGGGCACATTCATGTATGTGAAAATGCCTTTTGGATTGAAGAATGCAGGGGTCACATTTCAAAGAGCTATGAACATAGCTTTTTCTAAGGAAATTCATGACTTCCTAGTAATATACTTAGATGATATCACTGTATTCTCAAAATCTGACAAACAACACTTAGATCATCTAAGGTAGGTCTTCATTAAATGTAGGAAGTATGGAATTTTTTTGAATCCTAAAAAATCTTTATTTGGGTTAGAAGAGGGAAAACTGTTAGGCCGCATAATCTCTAAAGCTGGTATTAGAATAGATCTTGCAAGAATTGAAGCCATCTTAGAGATACAACACCCTAGGAACGTTAGAGAATTACAAGCCTTTTTAGGAAACAATAAACTTTCTTAGAATATTTATTTCTAACTTGGCAGAACTAATTAGATCATTAAATAACATGTTGAAAAAATATTTGACCATAAAATGGACCTTTGAAGCTAAGAGATCCTTTGAAGATATTAAGCTAGCCTTAACAAATACACTAGTTTTGGTCAGTCCAAAATTTGATAGGGATTTCATCATATTTTCCTTTGCCTCAGAACATACCATAGCTGCAGTCCTACTGCAGAAGAATGATCAGGGTTATGAACAACCTATTGCCTTTTTTAGCAAAGCCCTGAGGGATGCCCCTTTAAAGTACAATATAATGGAATAGCATGCCTTTGCTCTGGTCAAAGCTATCAAAGATTTTAGAGTTTACATTTTATATTATCATGTAATAGCTTATGTCCCCAATAAAGTAGTCAAGGATATCCTAACTCAGGATGGTCCAGATGGAAAGATAGGAAAATGGATTACTACTATATTAGAATATGACCTAGAAATCAAGCCAACAAAGTTAATCGAAGGCCAAGGTTTAGCCAAGCTCATGGTTGAATCGAACAGTGAGGCCTTAGATATAAATTTTATTGCAGAAATGGATAATGGAGAGGAGATGGCGACTCGACCAATCAACCATGCCTTTATTGAATCACCATGGTATGCTGACATCATATATGTTTTACAAAATTTACAAGCTCCTCCTGAATTATCTAGGGCCAAAAGCAGGTTTTTAAAATTGAAATCTTTAAAATTTTGCATACTTGACAATGCTTTGTTTTGGAGGAATCATGAAGGTATCCTTCTTAACTGTTTATTAAAAGAAGAATCTGACAAGGTGTTATAAGAGTTTCATGCAAGTGAATGTGGAGGACATCTTTATTGGAAAACCATTGCTAACAAGATTCTTAGAGCTGGTTTCTATTGGCCCGCTTTGTTTTCTGATGTAAAGAAATTTGTAACCTCATGTCATAAATGTCAAAATTTTGAAGGAAAGAAAAAGCTTTTACCCCTACCCCTAAAACCAATATCTGTTAAAGCACCTTTTCAACAATGGGGTCTTGACTTCATTGGTGAAATCCACCCACCTTCCTCTACCCAACACAAATGGATTCTCATTGCTACAGATTACTTTACCAAATGGATAGAAGCCATACCATCAAGGCAAGTCACTCACACAGTTATAATAACCTTCCTTGAATCTAACATCCTATCTCGATTTGGGTGCCTAACCAAAATCATCACTAATAATGCAGCAGCCTTCAAGTCTAAGAGAATGATTGATTTCTATAATAAGTACCATATAACTTTGGGCCATTCCACAACTTATTACCCCCAAGGAAATGGACTAGCAGATTCCTCAAACAAGAGTTCAGTGAATATCATAAAAAAATTGTTAGAAGACAATAAGAAAACATGGAACAAGAAGATAGTAAATGCCTTATGGGCAGATAGGCTAACCACAAAGAAGTCCATTGGTACTATTCCTTATCAATTAGTTTATGGAATGGAAGCTTTTTTCCCATCATCCTTGGGAACACCAGTGATGAAACTGCTCCAAGAGTTGCAGGTTGAACCAAATGACATCCAAAGAAGAATCCACCAAACAATTCATTTACAACAGACCAGGGAAGAAGTGTACATCAGATCTCAAGTTGTATAGGAAAGGATCAAGAAGGCTTTTGGTAAAAGGACTAAGGTAGAAGATTTTTACCTAGGGGATAAAGTTTTGAAATGGGACTCAACAAGAGAGGATAAAGGTAAACATGGGAAATTTGATTCCCTATGGAAAGACCCATATGTCATCTATGCATTCAGAGGTAATAATGATTTCTTCCTTAGAGAAATGGATGGCATAGAAGCAGAAGGAGGACCATTAATGGTCGAATGCTTAAACACTACATCGAGCCTAGTTATTGATTTCACTAATCATTTGTACATATTCTGTTTTTCAAAGTTTAGAGTTGATTGGATAGTGATTCTTTGAAGTTGAAGCCCGAAGAGAAGACCCTAAGCTTCAAAGTTTTTACTGTTGTTACATTGAAATTTGTCACCATGACTATCTGCAGTTAATATGGCTCCATCAATAGTCATATTATCCTCCTTGTCAAGCCTAATACATCTGCTCTTCATGTCAAGCTTCAAAAAAGAGAGAAAGTCACTAAAAACATGTTTATCTCTGGGTATGTAGGTTCTCTCTACCTTGCCTGCGTGTACGCATCCCAAACTCATTGTACCTGCGTACTTGTACGCTCTGTAAGCCAAAGGATGGGTGCGTACCCTTGTAAAGGTAAAAAGGTGCGAGTTTCATCTTAAAAAAGTTACTTGTGGTCACTTCTAGAGCCTTCTAGAAGAGTGTTTGACGTGTATTGAGCGCCTCCAGATGGTTCATGCATCCCTATGATAGAGGAACTTATCCCATCAAGAGAGGAGCTACCCCATCCAAAAGAGGGAGTATCCCATTGATGTTGGAACTGAATAACTTCCTCTAGAACACTATAAATACAGGCATTGGGCCAGAGGAGGGGAGGTTAAAAGCTAAACATTCCAAAGGGTAAATGCTGCTGGAATTAGGACTTCCATTGTTAACTTGTGAGGAGAGATTACCATCCTTTCTTGTTGCCATTTGGAAGTGGGTGAGCTTGTCAAAGTAGAGGAAAACTCTTGCTGGACCCTGGGAGGAACTTGCACAACACCAAGGCTCAGGTTGTAATGGTTCCTTTTTTGTTTCCTTAATACAAATAAGTCCATTCTTCTCAATGATTTGTTGTTAATGAATTATTTCATGTACTCCTTGGTCTATGTGATGAATATGCTTTGTTTTATGAGAATATTCAGGTGTTATGTAATCGTTTGCTTTGTTAGTGTATGCAGGTCTTAAAGTGAAGGAGGAGCTCATCTGGATCAGCAAGGCTGGACTGCTACAACAAGCGTTGGACCTAAGGTAAGATCGGAAAACACTTGGATTCTTATAGAATAATGTATGTTTAGAGAAGGATTGCTCTTGTTTGGTTTGTTTGTCACTAGAGAGTCTTAGACTCCTAGGGAGGTTAGGTTTTTCTGCAAAAATAACTCTTTCCGCATGACAGGGAAGTACCAGACTCGTCTGAGGTTGGCGAGGAAGGCGCTGCCATGGCAAGCGGAGAGATGCGACGAGGTTCAGGGCTTCCCCGCCCTCCCTGCCTTCCCCAAGAACCAAAATTGCTCCTGCGTCTAGGAATTCCTCACTTACGGGGCGCCATGTACAGACTAAACGGCACAAGAAACAGGCTTGGAGGGTGAGGGTATCGAATAAACAGATGAAGGCTTGAAAGTGCCCAGAAGAGAGCCTCTACGGAAGAGAATGAAACCCAAACTAATGGACGATGACCCGCCACACCCAGGATGACCCAATTTCCCACCCAGACCCGAATGCCCAAGTCTAAAACTGAAATTCGAACCAGGCAGCTGCCAGAGATTGGCCGGAGAAGCCAGACCCACAAATCAACCTGCAACTTGGGACATTCTACAGTTGCACAGAGCAAAGAAAAAGAGTTGCATATGGTGGACACTATAGGATAGTTCTTAGTCCCAAGCTGCCCCTGAGAGCAGGACCACCCGGGGCAACCACCGCGGCCAAGCTGAAGAGAACCAGAGTACATGGAAACGCGCTGCACATAACCTGACTTCCCTGCTGAATTTCTGAGCGGAGCCGAATCGAATAAGAACCCAAACCGGAACTCCATCCTATTAACTTCCAACCTTGTATTGTCGGCTCGAACCAGCGATAAAGGATAATAAATTACCTACAGAAGGGAGTAAT
The DNA here is from genome assembly GCA_000404065.3 of Pinus taeda. Taxonomy (NCBI): domain Eukaryota; kingdom Viridiplantae; phylum Streptophyta; class Pinopsida; order Pinales; family Pinaceae; genus Pinus; species Pinus taeda. The sequence goes on along the minus strand of APFE030448999.1, from coordinate 62,785 downwards.
CGAGCATTACCTCCGACGCCTTATCCCACCTTGAATGCGTGCCAGCTGCCAGCTTCACATGCCGCATAATAAACACTTATTGATTACTGGTTAAGACACCCGCATCCGGGTAGACTGCCTACGGCTGAGGCTGGTCTTTCTCAACTAAATTTTTGAATTAAGTGAGTTGTTCCTCTGTAGCTATGGTGAGCGTGGGACCTGAATAGTCATCCATCTCCAATTCAGCTCCGACATTGGCTAGAAAGTCTGCCAGTTTGTTTCCTTCCCTTACTGTGTGTTTGAAGGAAATTGCCTGGTATTGAGAAAGCCATTGTCTGATTAGTTCCAATCTTTGCGACATTCTCCAACTATTGCTTATTTTATGGATTGGAGCTCCTTGAAGAATTTTTGTGGCCATATTTATAATGATTTGAGAATCACCTTCAATGATAAGGAGAAAGAGATTATGTTCTTGAGCCAGAATGAGACCTTGCCATAGACCTTCCAATTCCGCCGAATTGTTGGTGTCCCAACCTTTGGTGCCTGTGTAGATGAGATGAGGGGTACCTAAGTGGTCCCTGAAACCCCCCCATAGCCTGATTGTCCTGGGTTGCCCTTGGAGGCCCCATCAAAATTGAGCTGAAGCAAATTGCGAGGAGGAGGAGACCATGTTGTTGACTTTTTGTGCCTCTTGGGGTGCAGGATATGAGAATTAGGCTTGTGTAACAAAGAGATTTGCCAGTTGTCCCATATTGATTTTTCTTTGTGATCCATTGGAAAATCTTCGGCTGCCCATTCGTGGATGGAGAGAGATTCCTTGATGTTTCTATGTAGTATCGTCCATATCTGCTCCAGTGTTTGAGTTTGGCTTTTGAATAGCCTTTTGTTCCTCTCCTTCCAGATGTTCCACATTAGGAGACCCGGAATGAGCTGCCAAAGTGAGTTAAGAAGCCTGATATGATAAGGTGCCTAATTCCAGTTGCGAAGTGTGGCATTGAGATCTCCTTGCACCATGTTGTCTCTTTGACACCTAAAGATGGCTTTTTCCCATAATCTTCTACCTAAGTGGCAAGTTTGCAGTAAATGAGTAGCTGTTTCTTCTGCTTGTTTGCAGTTTGGACAGATAGATGGGCCTGAGAAATTTCTTTTCCGGAGGTTATCCCAAGTGAGAATCCTGTTATGAGAGAGTAGCCACAAGAAGGTAGAAACCTTTGGCCAAATTGAAGAGCTCCAAATATGGTCCCATAAGTTATCCTTGATGATTTTGTCTTTAGTTATGATTTTATAGGCCTCCTTGGCAGAGAATGTCCCTCTTTCTTCATATCCCCATCTTAGAATGTCCGCTCCTGCTGCTATGGGAATTTGCCTCTTTTTGAGTTCATCAGAGAGCTTTTGTCGGGTTATCTCATATCCTTCCTCCCTTATGATTTGATCGATCCCCTTCCATTTCCTGAGTTTGTGGGTGGTAGATGAGCCCCAAAATTGATTGACCGTTTTTGGGGGATGGGTTCTTTGCTGAGGGATAGGGAGATCCTGCATAAGATCTTTGATCTTTGGGAGTTGCTGCCAGGAGTCGTCCCAAAATCTTGCTGTGTCTCCGCTTTTAATTTCCCAGAAGCTGTGCTGTTGTATAAGGTGCCTATGTTGGATGGCTGAGTTCCAGATGATGGATCCAGTGCTTAGTTCCGTCATACGGATTCTGTCTTCAATAGGGTTGTTGCTTGCATATTTTGTCGTCCATAGGGAGGCCCAAGGAGTATTTGGGTGAGCTAACCATTGCCACCATAATTTGGAACCCATTACTGTATTGCTGTGCTCAGGATCTCTGATCCCAATACCCCCGGCTTTTTTGGGAAGACATACTTTTTCCCATTTGACCAGAGCCCATTTTCTGTTGTGGCCGGAGCTGCCCCAGAGAAAGTTGCGGTGAAGATTCCGAATTGCCTTGAGAACCCATTTAGGCGCCGCCAAAAGAGAGAAGAGGTAAAGAGGCATGGATTGAAGAATCGCTTTGATGAGAATAACTCTGCTGGCCATATTCAGAGATCTGTGCGTCCATAGAAAGAGATTGGCTTCAAGTTTTTCTAGAAGGTCTCTCCATGAGGAATGCTTGAGGGCTGAGGCTATCAGGGGGGCGCCCAAATATTTGGAAGGGAGGTTTGCTATAGTGAATCCTAGAATGCGGGCTATCAATCTTTGAGTAGACACAGGAGTATTAAAGAAGAAAATTTCGGATTTGACTCGGTTGATAAGGGCTCCCGAGGCATCCGAAAAGGAGGACGGGACATCTCTGAAGAGGCGAGCTTCCTGGACAGAGGGGTGCCCAAAAAGCATATTATCGTCCACGAATTTCTGATGGGTAAAGGAGGGGGAATTGTTGAAAGAGAGACCCTTAAGACATCGAGTGACATTAGCAGACTTAATGATGCAGCCTAATCCTTCAGCAATTATAACGAAGAGGAATGGAGAGAGAGGGTCCCCTTGCCTAATACCTCGGGAAGGACGAAATGTTTCAGAGGGGATGCCATTGATGAGAACAGAGAAGAAGGAAGAAGTCAAAAGGCTGAGGATCCATCTGGTCCACAAAGGATCAAAGCCAAAAGCATTAAGAATTTTTTGGATATACTGCCAACTGATACTATCGAAAGCTTTAGATAGATCTATTTTTAACAACATACCTGGCTTTTTAGTTTGCTTCAGAGAGTGAATTATTTCATGTGTGAGAATAATTCCATCTGTGATCTGGCACCCTTCCACATAACCGGATTGCTCTGGCGAAATAATGAGAGGGAGCAGAGGTTTCAACAAAGTGCCAATAACTTCTGAAACAATTTTGTAAATGATGTTGCAAAGAGCTATTGGTCGGTACTTGTCAGGTGTATTAGCTTCCTCTGTCTTGGGGATGAGAGCCAAGAATGTGGCATTCAACCCAGGGTACATCCATCTTAATGCACGAGATTCTTCAACCAATTGCCATACTTCTATTTGGATGAGATCCCAAAAATGATGAAATAAATCCGAGGTAAATCCATCAGGGCCTGGGGCTCTACCTACTTTTAATTGCTTAACGGCGCTGTCCACTTCGTGTAACAGGATTGGTTGAAGGAGAAGGAGATTATGCTCGTCATTGATTAATTTGGGTATCTGCTGCAGTATTTTCTCAATTGCGGGCGTTCTGTCAATGCTTGGTTCTTGGTGAACTTTCTTAAAGTATCTAAGAAAGTTCTCTTCTATGCCTGCATGCGTCTCTATTCTTTCTCCTTGATCATTATGAATGTGGGAGATGAGATTGTGCATTCTGCGTTGCACCGTAGTTTTGTGAAAGAACTTGGTGTTCTTTTCTCCCTCCTTAAGCCATATGATTCGTGATTTCTGCCTCCAAAGAATCTCCTCCTGCTGAGCTCTGTTGAGAATTTGATCTTCAATGTCTTGTTCCTGTTTTGCTAGTTCCTCAGAGCGTCCTTCTGTGATGATCCTTTGCTGGGTTAACTTCATTTCCTGATTAAGAGCGTCCTGGGCTTTGAAAATGTTGTCGAAGGTAGTATGATTCCAGTGATTGATTTCTCTTTTGAGGAATTTCAATTTTTTTTGGAAGTTGGCCATTTTGGATCCCCCTATGGGATTGTATTTGATCCAGGTTTGTCTGACAAAATCTTTGAATTCTGGATGAGTAAGCCAAAACGTCTCAAAGCGGAAAGGGCGTTTAGTAGTGTTACCTGGCCAATGCCATTGGAGTGCAATAGGCCAGTGATCAGATCCTGATATCGGCAAGATTGAGGCTATGAGATCTCCTCCCAGGTAAGGCACATTATCCGAGACTATAAAACGATCTAACCTTGAAGCTATATGTTGTGCTCCTTCTCTTTTGTTAGTCCAGGTGAAGAGACCATTATTTGATGGGATATCTATTAGCCAATTTGACTGGGTGAAATCTTTGAGTAAGTGTCCATCTCTGATTCCATTATCTTTGCCGCCCTTCTTTTCTTCCATTCTTGCAATCATGTTGAAATCCCCTCCTGCTATCCAAAGAGGGTGGTGTCTATTGGAGTTGAGAGTAGAAAGATGATCCAGAATCTCTGCTTTTAGGTGGGAATCCTATGGAAAATAAACATTAGTGAGATGACCATGAGCGTTGGTGTCGATTAAGTAGAAGGTTGCCTGAATGAAGTTTTTGTTGGCATGAATGTTACTGAGTTGAATCACTCTTGAGTCCCAGAGGATTTCCAAGCCCCCAGAGGCTCCTTGAGCATCCACCGCTGTAACTTGCCCGCCGGGCCATACTTTTGCTGCTATCTTTTCCAGAAATGACATATTGCATTTGGTTTCTTGCACAAAGAGAATATTGGGTTTTTCCTGCATGAGCATGTTTTTTAGGAGTCTTCCTTTTCTTGGGCTGTTGAGCCCTCTTATATTCCAGGATATCAACTTCATTAAGAAGGATTGGGATGGAGGTTAAAGTACTTGGTCAGCTTCGTATATCGACTTGACTCCACTAGCACTTCGCCTATTTTGATGGTCCTTTCTAAGGTTGTTTTTCTTCCCCTTTTCTTACTATCCTTTGTGATGAACTTGCCATCCCACAGGCTACCAATTTGCACCCCTAGAGAGTGTTTCTTGTGCGCTTTTTTTTAGGACTTCTTCCAGTTTGTCCAGTTGCCTATCTGGAATCTTGTCAAAGTTGTCGGTCTTGTATGCTAGTTCCAGACTAAGAATGTCTAGTTCTCTTATGTCAATATTCTCAGGATCTTCTTCCATCAACTGAGTCTCTGGGAAGACTACCTCTGTCTCCTTTGATATCTTGGAGCTTGATTCTGGGGTATCCATTTCCATTTCTTGAGAGACCTCTGCCTGCAGATCGGATTAAGGGATGTGCGTTTTGTTAGATAATGGATACAATACTTTCATAATGTTGACTCGAAATTATTTTTTCGCGACTATCAATCAAAGCTTTTTATAAAGTGGAGGGGTGGTAGGGATCCATTAAGTTAAACTCAATTCAGTTCTTTCCTTGAAAAGGTAAACCCTATCACTTAGAAAGGATGTGTGTTCCTCCATGAAAAATATTTAAAACAATATATACCTTTAATGATAAATGAAATTCACCGAAATAGTCAGAGTAAAGATTTTCCATGTATGCCAACCTTTTTTGGGTGAGGAAAAGGCCTTCCATGTGAGTCATGCCGAAGTCACCAAAATTAAAACATAAGAAATGGAAAAAATAAAAATAAATATAGACTGAAATGAAAGAAGAAAAAAGCAAATCCAATCATGTCAAAAATGAGGAAAGGAGAAGCTGAAAGAAAAGCCCAAATTTAAAATAAAAACCCCAACAAGATTAACTATAAAATGTCTCAACAAACGAATAAAAGAAGATAAGCATGTGTACATTTTCCTTATGTTGAGATTTTAGTAAATTTTAATCATGTAGAGTTAATCACTAAAAGAGTAACAACACCGAAGGAATAAAAACATCGAGTACTCAGAAAAATTTTGGGAGTAATATCGGCAGAGTAACAGCACTAGTTGAGTAACATCACCAACGGAGTAACAACACCGGTGGATTAACATCACCAGCGGAGTAATAGCACTGGTTTAGTAACAATAGTGACGAAGAAATAACACTAGCTACGTAACAGCACCGGTGGAGTAACAACACTGGCGGAGTAACAACAGTGATGGATTAACAACTGTGACGGAGTAACAACACTGGCGGAGTAACAACACCGATGAATTAATAACACCAACGAAGTAACAACACTAATGGAGTAATAGCAGTGATGGAGTAACAACACTGACGAAGTAAAAAAAGTAACGCAGTAACAACACTGATGAAGTAACAACATTGGCGGAGCAACAACATTGGCAGAGTAATAGCACCAGCAAAGTAACTGCACTGGCGGAGTAACATTACTGGTGGAGTAACAACAATGGTGGAGTAACACCAGTGACAGAGTAATAGTACCAACAGAGTAACAGCACTGACGAAGTAACAAAACTGGAGGAGTAACAACACCAGCGGAGTAACATCACTGGTGGAGTAACAACACCAACAGAATAACAGCACCAAAGGAGTAACAATATTGGTGGAGTAACAACACCGACGGAGTAATAGCATTCGACACTTAGAAAAATTTTGGGAGTAACAACAGTGGCAAAGTAACAACACCCAAGGAGTAACAACATCGATGAAGTAACAACATCCAATGAGTAACAACATTCGACACTTAGAAAATTTTTAGGAGTAACAGCAGTGGCAAAGTAATAGCACCCAATGGATCTAAGGAAACCATACACTGATAAGACTCAGGAACAAATGGATAAATATGGAGAAACATCATGAAACTTGAGAACTTCCTTTTATTTCGATGAAGGAACAAAATTTGTGACTTTGAACACATGACAAAAAAAAACATAAGAGGAATCAAAAAAGAAACAAATTTTATATTGAGAAATAATAAATAAATAAATAGCTTAAGTTGCAACCGCTATGATTTTGACTACAACAATGTTGTTTCCTAAGGGAATATCAATCCGTTTTCAGAAACAAAAATCTATCAATGGTAACTGAATGGAAAAATGTTTTGGCAAAAATGACTTGGATCTTCAAATGGAAATCAATTCTCCATTTCTCTTGTTCTGAATCCATTAGGTAATGAAAAAGCCTTCATGTTGTTGGTGAGGAATAATAAGAATAATTTGTAACAAACTCTTATGATTAATTTCCATGGCACCACGAAAGAATAAAATTTTTATGGTATTAGATTTCTTAATAGATGTTGGGATGAAAATCTATTATTTCATTATCATTGCCTTCAATAATCACTCGTTCAAAAACAAATTGACCTCCTTTATTCTCGTGGGACTTGCAAAAAAACGAGCGTCTGCCTGCAATAAAACATATAATCATGGAAGAAGAGAGGTGATCAGGTTCTCTAAATCCAATAAATATGAAAAAAAAATAACAAGTAGATACTCTATAAAAAAAATCCACATAAGGATAAACAAAGAAAAATTTATTTATGGATTTTAGACATCTGTGGTTCATTTCTTTTGAGCTTAGTCTCAGAGTATCCACAATAGAAACCATATTTTTGTAAATGTTTCAAATCCCAATAGGGATCCATCATCAAGACCAATCTGAATGATGATAGAAGAAGGGCTTTGTGAAAGGATAAATAGTTAAAGAAATATTTTTTTGACTATTTATCCTTTCACAAAGCTCTTCTTCTATCATCATTCAAATTGGTTTTGATGATGGATCCCTGTTGGGATTTGAAACATTGATAGAAATATGGTTTCTACTGTGGATACTCTGAGACTAAGCTCAAAAAAAATAAAATTATTTGTCACCTGCGGGAGAGCAGTGGTCGACCATATTAACCAGCAGTGTTTTAATCATAACTCTTTTTCTTTTTGTCCGATTTGAATGATTACAAAACCAAATGAGATCTACTTCAAAGGTATATCACCAATAGAAATATGTTTTGAAAATTCCAGGGTATGATATGCCAAGTTTACTTAGAACAACCTACATAATAGAGTCATTTTCAATTTCCCAGCTTAGACCAACAGTGGATATTTTAAGCAAACTTTTCATTTGATGATGGATTCAAATTGGACATTAAAGTAGATTAATGTATATATATCCAATCAAAACAATTTTTGAAATCAAATCATGAAGAATTGATGGGTCAAATTTGCGAAGGAACAATCAGAAGAACAGAGTTTTAAAGGTGTTGATTTACGATAGACAGTCAGTATTTTGGTCATAACTTACTTATACCATATCAAAATTGAGTGATTCAAATTGCATTGTAAATTAAATTAATAGGGTGATATACTATAGGAACAGGTTTCTAAAATTTAGTCAGTAGGCCTCCAAACCTTGACTATCCCTACTTTGTTCCTGAGCTGCCTACTAGGCATACTATCAATGTTTTAGACATAACGTTTTTGTTTCAAATCCAAATTGAGTGATTCAAATTGAATTAGAAATTAAAAATAAATGGCTACTTAGGATAGAAATAGGTTTTGAGAATATGCCCATTTTGTCCCTAAAAATATGACTATACCAACTGTGATTTCAGTGGTTTTATCAAGCCCACACTCCATAAGATATGATAATCAAGCATTTTTTTTTTCAAAATGATGATGAGTGTTTGTAGAAATATGTTTTTCAATATAATACATCTACATACACAATTAAATTCAAATATTTACCATTGATATTGATATACTCAACAAGTTTCAACAAACACAACTCTTTCTACATATAAAGAAATTTATTTATATACTTGTTTATTCTATTTTCTACACTAACCTATTCTACCTTGAAAAATAAAGCATACTTACATATAAAAGTACTTCCAATGGAGCAATTTTAGAAATAAGGCCTCAAGTGTATACACATCCGAATTTGAGAAATGTCTGTCAATAAATACTAGGGTATGAGAGACCAACTTCCCTCGAAAATATGGTGTAAAAAATTGTTGAAGTATGAAGTGACATTGCAAACAATTGATGGAGTGAAACCAATCTTCAATATATCCTTTACTTTCTGTATTTCCCATAGTTGTCATATCATGAAGTTCTTGAGTTTCCAAAACAATTTGTTGATGCAGACTAGAAGAAACCTCTTTTTCTTCCATAACTTCTATGATTTTTGGATTTGGAACATTTCCAGTCTCGATATTAGTTTTTTGCAATTGTGTATGCAAGATAGATTGGGTGGGAAGGGTACGTAAATTTTGCAATTCAACATTGTAAGCATGTTGTACTAATTTATTATGGTGAGGGTGTGGAATTAGTTGAGCAGGATATTGTGTAGGGCATGGAGGATTTTGATGATGTAGTTGATTGGGATGTGTGGATGATTTTGACACGCAAGCAAGGTGTTCTTGAAAAGATGGAAAAGAATATGGATGATATTTTGTGCTACAAGATGAGGGAGAGTAGTCATGTAATCATAGGATGAACCATGCCAAACTTGTGGACAAGATTGATGGGGGTTATATTGAGATTGACATGGCTGCCCTAACACATGAGTATTCCATAATAGATTATGCAAGTAAGACAATGGAGAGAAAGTGTTTTGAAGCATACATGTAGGCCAAGGTTTCAATGGTTTTGAAATTGCTGCAACTTCTCCATCTCTTGGAAATGTTATTTTCATCCCAGGTAAGAAAGAGAAACTATCCATGGGATGCTCCTTTTGGCATTGAGGAAACATCACTTCTTCAAATTCTTCTTGAATTTTCTTAACTTGCAAAGCATGCAATTGTGAATTTAGAGAGCTAATAAAATCAACTTTAAAATGTTCAAATATATCACTGATTTCATCTCTTATATCTCCTATTCTTGTAGTAGATTTGGAAACGAAAGAAGAAAATTCTCTATAATTCTTACCAACCTTGGATATTCCTCTTGAATACCTTATGCATAAATCACAAACATCATCATATGATAGCTGAAAAACATCACATTTTCCTATCAGGTTTAATATTTATAAAATTTCTTCTTTGATCGCTTTAATAATGAGTGTTTTTAAGATCTCTTTTTCCAAATGCTTATGCTTTGATTTTTGAAGGTTGTATTTAAATCGCTCCAAATATTCCTCAAAGCTTTCATCTTCCCCTTGTATCATACTGAAAATATCTTCATTAGCCTTGCAATAGTGTTAGTACTTCTCCAAGAATACATTCTTCATGCCCTCTCATGTTTTGATGCAATTCCCACCGAGGCTCATGAACCATCAGAGAGTTGCTTCTTTTAGAGTAAGAGGAAACACTTTCAACCTTTGATCATTAGTACAATAATCATATCCTCTACAAAGTACTTCAAACTCAAATAAGAATGTATCTAGGTCGCCATTATCCAAACCATGAAAATTTAGTAGAGAAGATGGAGGAATTATCTGCATTTGTGTCACTCCTCCTAGATCACTGATAGGGAATTCAAAAGTAACAATGTGAGCCATTTCTTACCATAATAGAAGATGTCCTTCATGTTCTACTTTGAGGTTCCTCCTTTAGATATTCTTGTCAATTTGTTAGTGGAATGGGTGGTGCTTACATCACCACTTGAGTGAAATGATACGATTTCTTCAAATTTCTACCTTTTTCTTCCTAGTTATTCAAAAAAACAATTTGAAAGGAAATATAAAGCTCAAGACCTGGAGTAGGGTGTCAAAATACCCTTCCCTCCCCAAGACAAGAAACCAAACAAGAAAATAATGCACACAAGGAAATCTAATGCTCAGGACCTGGAGCAGGGCGTCAAAGGACCGTACCCTCCCTAGGACGAGAGATTAGTTTTTCCCAAAATCAAAATAAATAGAAGTGCATGAAAAGTTTAAGCCTTGGACTTGGAGCAGGGTGTCAAAAGACCATTCCCTCCCCAGGACGAGAGATTGGGCCTAAAGATAAAAATGGGGAAAAAAACGAGAAAAAAAAAACAAAAAAAATAAAGAAATGACTATGCTCAGGACCTGGAGCAGGGTGTCAAAGGATGATTCCCTCCCCATGATGAGATATTGACCCTATGGTCGATACAGATCATGTCTTACACCTTGTTAGCCTTCCTCGACATCGCCACCAAAATTTTGGTGTCCAAGTGTGAGTGTTGTGATTCAACCCTTTACCACATTAATATGTCAATCCGGGTGCATACACTTTTCAATGTAACACGCAAGGTATATGCAGGAGAATGGTTACAATCTTACATTGACCAAGGGTTCGTGACTAAGAAATTAAAGCATCGCTGTAATACCAATGGAAATTAAATTGCAAAAAGAAAAGCATTCACAACAATCTATGGAATTCGGTAAAAACAATAAAGGAAATACAACAAGTAAAAAATATACATAAAAAAGAGACACGCACAACACCTGATCAGAAGTGTGGGCCCAACTCTCTAGTCAGGGCTGTGCTTAACTCACATATTGAGAAAAATATCAGAAGGCTAGAAATTTCATTAACAGGAGTTCCACTGTTACAAGGCTCAATTCTTACATGAGCTAGCTCCCCTTTCTCTCTGAATTATGTCTTTTAAATATACAAACATCCAAAGGAAACTTACAACAAATTGATCTCAATATTCAAGATGAGATCTAAGAGATTTGTCCATCATGATTCAACTAGAACAAGTCAAATTTGGTTATTACAATTGGGCAATTCTGGAAAATAGCTGCAACAACAAATATGCAAATATGTTCTTCAAAGAACCTTTCTTTTCTCCAATACAAACCGAATTTCTGAAAACTACGCATTGGGAAACTTAGTTTATCTATTTTGAACGAAACTCATGTCTCGGATTTTCTAGATTTGCTTTCATTTGCCCAAAACGCCCAACGCAAAATTGTCACTTATTATGCCAACGAATTCTTGAGTTGGAATATCTAATTATCTGTTGAAGACCAAATCTGCAATCTCGAAGAAATCTTGGAGGCTAAAATCATGAGCGAGGTTATAAAAAATGAATATACCAAAATCCTGCATAATAATCATTAATTATTAAAAATAAATGAGATTAGATATTATTTATCCGCAAGAGCATACATGAATATGAAATGAAATTATATAGTAAATTATGGTAAATAATGTGATAAAAGAATAGTGGAAATAGATGAAATGAATGTCAAGAAGTGGTAATAATAATGACAAATTAAGAGCCCAACAAGAGTGTTCATTTTCACATGTGGTTCGTGTTATCACCAAAAAATGATCACCTAGTCATTTCTAACTAGGTGGATGGGAATAGACCATGTAGATTTAATTTTACCATAGTAACATCACTTTCACTGTGGAAATAATTTAGTAAACCACTTTAATTTAAATTATTTTCTGATTTAAATAAAAAAACCCATGAGAATAATTAGATAAATCATTTTTACTTAATTTTCTCTAGGAATAATTATTAAATCATTATTTAAATAATTATTCATTGTCACATTTGACTAAATCCCTTAGGAATATTTAAATAAATCACTATTTATTTATTTTTCATTATTTTTGTTATTAGAATAATTATTAAATCACAATATAATAATTATTTTGATTTCACGCCATTCTTAATTCCCACGATGTAATTAATAAATCATTTTATTTGTTAATTATTTCTAAATAAAGATATTTAACCATTTTGAATATCTTTTCCCTCTCCAATAAATATAATAAAGTATTCCAAGCCATTATATCTTGATTTGGTTAATATTACTTTATTATTCTCCATTTTCAAGATTAACTCAATACTTTGTTATAAATAGGAGAGTTTTTCATTCATTCTTCACCATGATCATAATCATCGTCACCATTATTGTACTTTTTCTTTGAGCTCCCATTTTGAGTTCTCGACATTTTGTTTGGGTTTTTCACATATTGAGAGAGAAGGTCATTTTTAGAAGTTTCAAGGACATCAAAGGATCCATCCCATAGAGGGGGACTTACAAAACCATTTGTAGATCTCCTTCACCAGGTTCTATTAATAAAGTATTTATTTGTTTAAAGTCTTTGCATTTGGGTTATTGCATTGGATATTTTTCACTGTTGCTTTCTATTTTGGATCGTCTATAATTTTATTGTAGGTTTTCCATTTTTGTTGCAGATCTAAATTGCTAGCATCCATCAACTTGTTGTTAGGGTCAATTATCACTTAGTGACTTAAATGAAGTTTTTTGGTACATATTCCAAGAAATTTCACACTAACAAATGGCGACTCCACTAGATGGTCATCCTTCATAGCCCCTTGTATTATATCACAATTGCCCAGTCACAGTTGCCGACAAGACTATCTGTATTGACATTAAAGTCATTGATTCTCCCATAGACTATAACATCATTTTGGGTCATAGTTATAGTTATGCCAAGTCAGCTATCACATCTGCGGTTCATCATAAGATGTGCTTTCCCCATAATGGAAAGATCATCACCATCGATTAGTTGATGTACTATGACCCGCCCAGAATTCACCTCAGTCCAACATTTCCTCCATGGCTGAAAATAAGAATGTCTTTCCCTTCACCAATGTCTTTCCAGGAGTCTACAAATATTCCACTTTGCTTGCTACTTACTATGGTCCATTGCCTACCTGTTTTGAGCCTAGATTATCTAGTGTTTGCATACTCCAAGCATCCTGAGTCGCCCACAAACGGTCTGGTATGCCTTCACAAAAGACCACACCTCCAAAACTTTTTATTCCTAACTCAACCCCACCTCCCGATACTACTCCTCAAGGAACCTTTCCTTCAGCTGGTGTCTCTCCTAACCAATTTATGTTTGGAACCATTCCCCTAGAACTTAACTATCTCAGAGCAGTTCCTCTAGGCCACTATCCTTCTAGTAAAATACCATTCTTATTTTGACCTCCTAGAGTTTATTCTACACCTTTCATGGCTATGTCGAGTCTACCAATATTACTTTGGTGATCTAAGTATGGTACATCAATCCTCCCACAAACACTCCATCCAATCAACTTAAACTTTATACTGCTTTGACCCTAGTCTAACCTGTTGTTCCTACTCCTGCCTTTGCTTCAGTTCCACTGCAACCTCAACAGGAGCCTACTCCTGTTGTAAAAGCATCTAGCGAAGGGGGGAAGCCTAGAAAAATGGAAATAAAGATAAGGCGCCCCAGCAACTCCAACTCCTCCTAAGCTGTCAAAGCCTATTCCTCCTTGTTCTTTATGTGATGTTGCCTATCATGCCACCAATAATTATCCAAAACTCTCTCATGTCAAAGATGTGGTCACTGATACCTTCCCTAATTCTAACATTCATGAGGTCCACGTTGTTAGCGCTCGAATCTGCCTCATATATTTCCCAAATCGAATTAAAGTAAATTGATTTATCGCCCATCACCAGAGACATGAATGACATTGTCGCATATACCGGCACCATGAAGATAATGCGAACCATATATCATTGATATGTTGGCTCTGTGTAGTTCAAGAGATGTATGTTGACAATATGTACACAATGCTTACCAGCAGCAACACAATGACACAAGAAATCAATCAATCTCAAAACAACCTTCAGGTATTGTAACAAATTAACCGCATCTAGATTATTCAGAAATTCAAAGTAGATATCTATTATCACTAGAAGGCTCCCTCTGCAAAAAGTTGGGTTTTCATACACATCCTTTCTAGGTTCCTCAAATCTACATGGCTCTATTTCCATTGATCCTGAGTACATTGCATCATGCTGCAAAGGACCACTGTTGTACATATCAAAAATATGTGGTCTAAGTGCATCTAATAATCCAGCAACAAGATATAAAGCATGCCCAAAGGAACAACCATGGCCTTCACTATTTATCTATGCACAAAGTGCTTCAGTCTCACCTTTTGCTCTTTAAGACTGGCATTCCCATAAGTTCTAACAGCTCCACACATTCTTCAATACATCGATTGAAGACAGAATTGCGTTCCAATTTGATACATTCAGCTTTTTCAGATGACAAGAAAGCAATCCCTGTCATTCTACTAAAGCGGACCATGCGTGCTGGTGACTTTAAAGCTGGAAGATCCCCATCCACAACAAACACTGGAAATACTCCAAGCTTTGGTTTGATTGAGTTAGCAGAAGAGTTGAATGCTTGCTGGCGAAGTTCTGGGCAAAATTCCCAGTGCGTAGCGTGCTTTACCCAACGTGTAGCGCGCCCCTGGTGCGTAGCGCACGAACAATTTTACACAGGAAAAAGTGTGTTGATGCGTAGCGCACCCTGGGTGCGTAGCGCGCCAATTCTGATGTGTAGCGTGCCTAAAAGTTCCACCAATTTCCAGCAAAACGCACACGAACACTGCCATTTTCCTTGATTCCTCCATATATTTCCTGAAAGCAACCTCTCCTCTGCGTAAGGCTAACTGTCAAAGGTCATCCTGAGCTCCAACGCCAATAGCTTCAAGCTGCAATAAGATACCCATCTCGCAAGGGGATTCTGAACTGGAATTCTCTATTGATCATATCCCTCTTATGGAGTTTTGCAAAACCTCCTCCAAAACAGAATCATACCTTATGTGCTCTGAAAGACAGGCCTGTACAATCTCATCCAAAGAAGTTTGTTGGCTTGGCATAGTCAAACTAAGCATTTCCAAAACCGTCTGAGCATTTTGAATACAAGCTGCACCATTGCTTGAGCAAAGCATTTAAGTGCCAAAAGGTCTGTATGGGCTGCTTGGAGAAACAAAGATCTGATTCAGAAGAGTCCTGGCAGCATCTTGAATTAAAGAATCAGGCACATTTATGCCCTGCCAATAAGAACAAATAGTAGTAAAGGGCTTAGCAATTGACTCAATCGGTGCAAGGAGCATCCTAGGAACAATATCATGCTTGGAAACCACGTGACAAAAGTTGCCTCCTCAATTCTCACGCCCAACTGCTTCAACAAGCCTTTCATTCCCGACCAGAGGGCAACCAAACATGATACAAAAGGGAGAGATTTTCCTTAGCCTCTTTTCCAAGACAACAGACTAGCAAGACAGAGTCTAACATCGGCTCCAATGGGGATGGCAGCTTCCGCTTTTTGGAGGTGCCAAGAACGCAGAACTTTGGGAGAGCAGACAGTGCCTCCATCCATTGGGCAATGGAGTCATCATTTGAACAAATCGACACAACTCTTGACTCAATTTTCAAACTGAAACTGAACTCAAACTGATTCGATCTCAAGACTGAATTGACTAAAAAACTAGCTTAAGCTAACTTCAAACTAAAGCTGCAATGAAACTGGAGTAAGATGCTGCCCTTTGGCTGCTTATTTATTTACAAAATCTACCCTATTTTGCTGCAAAAACAATAGATCAGGTAATACTGAAGTGCCATATCAACCATTCAAGTAAACCTTAGAATGATGCCGCTCGAGAATGCTTCCACGAGGACACAGATGTAATTGCTGGCAGCCCTTCATGCACGTAATGAACCTGGTCACGTAAAAGACAGCCTGATCTATCAATCAAACTGAAAAACATTTCCATGTATATCGCAATGGGATCGCGAAAGCCAGACTCTGTTGGTTGTCCCAACTCCGCAATACATACCTCCAGCTGCAGACTATCTGGCTATTCCAACTCCGCAATACATACCTCCAGCTGCACACTGTCTATGCAAACATCTATACGCAATTCTATTATTTCTTGTTTCGAAGGAGGAAGGATTTCCAAGAACTTTTTGGGGTCTCAGAAATCGTATGACTAGATCTGCTCATTTAAATACTGAATCTCCTTCTCAACTCTTTCAACCACTAATTCACAGACACGAGTTTTAGCTTCAAAAGGAAACTTCGAAGATTTCAAACCTTGAAGCAAGGCACTGAAAAATTCTTCATTGAGTTCAAAATCCGCTAACCAATTTCTAACATCATTTACAGCTTCACAAAGTGCAGGGTTTGCCACATACCCTACCATTGCATGAGCGGATCAGCGAGCACTGGAATGTCTGGATCAAGCTGGAGTCGCCAGGTGAATGTTTTCAGCCTTCATAAGTATCCGACTGCTGTCCACCATCAGCATCATATCTGCAATTTGATTTCATGTACTGGGACAAGACAATCAACAAGTCGAATGTGACATCAACAGAAAACCATCTTCCCCAGTATGGTCGCCACTATGTTAGCGCTCGAATCTGCCTCATATATTTCCTGAATCGAATTAAAGTAAATTGATTTATCGCCCATCACCAGAGACATGAATGACATTGTCGCATATATCGGCACCATGAAGATAATGCGAACCATATATCGCTGATATGTTGGCTCTGTGTAGTTCAAGAGATATCTATTGACAATATGTACACAATGCTTACCAGTAGCAACGCAATGACACAAGAAATCAATCAATCTCAAAACAACCTTCAGGTATTGTGCTAAATTAACCGCATCTAGATTATTCAAAAATTCAAAGTAGATATCTATTATCACTAGAAGGCTCTCTCTGCAAAAAGTTGGGTTTTCATACACATCCTTTCTAGGTTCCTCAAATCTACATGGCTCTATTTCCATTGATCCTGAGTACATTGCATCATGCTGCAAAGGACTACTGTTGTACATATCAAAAATATGTGGTCTAAGTGCATCTAATAATCCAGCAACAAGATATAAAGCATGCCCAAAGGAACAACCATGGCCTTCACTATTTATCTATGCACAAAGTGCTTCAGCCTCACCTTTTGCTCTTTAAGACTGGCATTCCCATAAGTTCTAACAGCTCCACACATTCTTCAATACTTCGATTGAAGACAGAAGTGCGTTCCAATTTGATACATTCAGCTTTTTCAGATGACAAGAAAGCAATCCCTGTCATTCTACTAAAGCGGACCATGCGTGCTGGTGACTTTAAAGCTGGAGGATCCCCATCCACAACAAACACTGGAAGGGTAGACAAATTCTTAATAACATCATTCAAGTGCATGAGGTGGTTCACTCTTTGACAAGAAATAGGAAGGCTGGTATGATTATGAAACTGGACCTAGCTAAAGCTTATGATATGTTGAATTGGACCTATATAAGGACGGTCCTTATTGCTTTTGGGTTTGATCATAATTGGGTAAGATGGGTAATGGCCCTAGTAACATCTTCTAGCTTTTCAATTCTAGTTAATGGTTCTCCTTCCAGAGGCCTTAGGTAGGGTGATCCGCTCTCTCCCTTTCTCTTCATACTCATGATGGAAGGACTGGGTCAGTCTATCAAGCATGCAAAAGAAGTTGGTAATATCAAAGGTATCCAACTTTCAGAGAATGGTCAGGCTTTGACCCATCAACAATTTGTTGATGATACTATGCTGCAAGGAATCCCCATGGTCAAAGAAGCTCTAGCGTATAAACATCTCCTATCTGACTTTTCCATGGCTATAGGTATGGAAGTTAATCTATCCAAATCTAAGATTTTTTTCTTTAATACCAATATTTCTATTTAGAAAAATATCTCCAGGATTCTAGGCTTTCAAAGGGATGTTCTTCCCTCCAAATATTTGGGAGTTCATCTTACTAATAAACCTTTGCACAAGGGCATTTGGGAACCGATGATTAATAAGATGCAGGATAAAATTAGGAAATGGACCTTTAGATCTTTAAACTTGGATGGTCGGTTGGTGCTCACAAAATTTGTTCTCCAACCAATCCTTGTCTTCATGCTATCAGCCCTTCCAGCTCCAAAAGGAGTTTTGCAACATTTTAGAACCATTCAAAGAGACTTTCTTTGGGGGAAGGGGGAGGAAAGAAAGAAACGGGCCTTGGAAGCCTGGGAGAATATTTGAAAACCTAAAAAATATGGGGGTCTTGGATTGGATGATCTGGAAGCACTAAGTCAAGTGTTAAGGGCGAAATTATGGTAGCGCTGGGTAAAGGACCCAAAGGTGCAGTGGGCTAGCATCTACAAAGAAAAATATGCCAGCACTTGACAAGATAATGATCTCATTAGGATGTCTGGCATCATTAAGAGCTCACGCATCTGGAATAAGGCCTAGGGGAATAGAGGATTAGTGCAAAAAAAATAGCTTCTAGGAAATCAGAGATGGTGATCTTGCTTTGTTTTGGGAGGATAAATGGAAACAAGAACCTACACTGTTAAGAGAGGACCTGCTAGATATCAAGAAAGATACAGATACCCAAAGGTTATTTAAGGTAAAAGATTTTTTGGATCTAACCAATAGTGAAGGAAAATGGAGAACCTGGAAGAAGTTGGATAACAGGGAAGACAACCCATTGAAATCCAAAGCAAAGGCACTTCTTACAATGTTGGAACAAAGGAAAATATTAGTGACAGGGGGGCATGATCAACTGAGATGGGGAAACAATAATGAAAACACCTTTAACCTTAAGGAGGCAAAACACATACTCCTTGAGCTGGATTCCAATGAACCAGACAAGGTTTGGCAGAACATATGGAAACATCAAGGATGGATGAAGATTAAACTCTTCATGTGGTTCGTTCATCAAAGGAAAATTCTGACTTGGGATAACATTTGGAAGAGGGGTGTTTTGGGCCCTTCCAGATGCCAACTCTGTGAAGCTCAAGAGGAAACAATGGAGCACCTTCTTAATAACTGCATTTTCACCTCTTGGTTGTGGGATACTTTTGCCTCTATCTTCCAGCAGATAGACAGGGACAAAGGAAGCATCATCAATAACCTAAACAATTGGAGAAGTAACTTCTCTGATTTTGAACTTCTAGGATCTGCCTGGGCTTTAACACCAAGCTTCATCATATGGACTGTCTAGAAAGAAAGGAACAACAGAATATTTAAGAATGTTAAATGTTCCTTCCATCACCTTTTTTAGCAGATCTTAAGACAACTTAAGGAGACGGTAAGTACCATAGTGCGAACTTACCTTAAGAATCCACCGTCAGAAGTTGAAACACATATTCTTCTTAAGTTGGGTATGCAAGGGCTGATTCCATAGGGCTTGGACAAGAAGGGTTTGAAACTTGATACTAAGTAGGATTATTGGCATCCTCCCCCTCGCGGTTTTTTGAAATACAACATTGATGGGACTTCCACAGATAACCTCGGTATTGCTGGCTGTGGAGGGGTGTTAAGGGATGAAAATGACAGTCTCCTTTTCATTTTCCATTGTCATTTGGGAAGAGACACTAACAATATGGTTGAATTAATGGCTCTTGAACAATGTTTAGAATTCCTGAAGCGGGATAATCTCCAAAATGTTATAGTCGAAGCTGATTCAGAGTTAATCATAAACTCGGTCAAAAGAATCAGCTATGGCACGGAGCCGGAAAAAGTCTCAAAACAATGGAGGTTGCTCCAGGTATTTCAAAGGATTCAACATCATCTCTGAGGCTTACGTACTGTGAGTTTTAACCATGTGCATAGGACAGCAAACAAATTGGTAGATATCTTGGCCAATCAAGGAGTGCTCTGTACCAAAAGCAGGGTTGCGTTGAGTTGGTCTGAGATGCCTCTGAATAGATTAAAGGTGCAATGTCACGACCAGGCGGATGAGGACATAATGGTGTTCCGAAACAAAGACACAGAGGCAGGGTCTAGGTGATGTCGATTCTTTATGTAGAATTTTTCCGAAGTAAGAATATTCTGGGGATGTAGGTCACTGCCGGCCTCCCCAACCCTCGACAATACGAACATAGAAGTTTCAGTTGGAAGTTGCTGGGCAGGCTCAAGTCTGCAGATGGTCAGCTGAATAGATGGTTTTTCTTCTTGCACTGGTTCATGAGCCCACGAAGAAGCGATGATGGGTGGGGTAGGAATTCTGGCTTTCCCGATAGCCTTAAACCCCCTGTGTTTTTTCCTGTTGTTGTAATACGTCTCACGAGGTGGTTTATAGTCCATCACAGCCCTTCACGCAAGAAGCGGCTTTGTGAAGTTGGGAACTATTCCATTCACCTTGCTCCACATGGCATAGTACGGGGAAGGAATATTGCTCTCATCGTGTGGTAATGTTCGGTATGTTAGGCTCGTGTGATATGATCCTCAGTCGTTGGATCATGCAAGATGGATCTATGGTCAGGAACAAGCGAGCATGTTGGTTAATCACCGGGCTACTAGGTATAGCGATATTATCCTCTGCCTTTGGATCTGGCGTGGAGGATCTATGGTCAGGAACAAGCAAGCATGTTGGTGGGTCCAGGATGGCTATCGCATGGTTAATCGCCAGGATTCTAGGTTTAGCGATATTATCCTCCGTCGTTGGATTGGCATGGAGGATCGCCGATCAAGGATAATGGTGTTGATCTGGGGAAGAATATCTTCTGGATAGGTTTCGTGTCTTGGTGGAATTCGATGGATTTCACGTGCTCTTCATGCTCGAGGGTTATCCCCCACTCAGCCGAATTCCCTTTAGATGGGACCCTAATGCCTCATTGGGTCTGACTCTTTATTTTACTTATTTGATTGTTTGAGGGACTGAGGCTCAGTGTTTAAGCCTTTAGCTCGGGGCCCTAGGTTGTATGCGGATGGTTTTTCTTTTGCCCACAGTTCCTTGGGGACTGTTGTATTTTATGTAAGTTGTTTTTAGATTTAATGAAATAGAAGGTACGACTCTTTTTTTTTGTAAGCTATTGTAGGTTATTTTCTATTATATGCAACTAAGACTAAATATGTACAATCAATTGGTGCCCTCAACCCGCCCCGAAGGGAAACCAGGTCTGTTGGTCCCCAAAATTGTCAACCAAAGCATATGACTAAATCATGTTTCTTACTCTATCAACATACAACTCTATATTCCTATCCGCTATACCAGTTCACCAGTTTTTCAAAAAAATCTGATTCTCCTAGTGACTAACATAATGTTCATTTGTAAATAGAACAGAAAGATTCAATCTACTATGGACTCCAGCTTGATCTCCTCCTCGCGCTGCACATTCATTATCTTCTTCATCAGAATTTGAATTTCCTTTAATATGTTGTCATGCCTCAGAAGAGTAAGCTGAATATTGCCCATCTCCCTTCTCAGGTTTGGTATTCCTTGAGCTATTTCAGTCATCTCTTCAGCTACCTGTTCCATGGCTTTAGCTAATAACCATTTCATTACCCAATAAATGTGCAGAGCTTGTTTATACAGGGATAAACATCCCCTTGTATGTCCTGGGTCCGATAAGAGACTGTTCCAATCCTCCATTTCAGAGTCCGAGGCTTCCTGCAATACGTTATTTTCCAGCTCCTATATAGTTCTTCTAATGTCCGCATGCGTCCCTTCATTATATGCCTTTTCTACTTCCTGAGCCATCTGCTCTGACATTCTTCTTCCTCTTTTCTGTCGGTTTGATGGTAGCACCTCTGCTTCATCAGCATCTGCATGCCAGACTCTCCCCCTGCCCTACGTCTTCTGCCTGTGCCTCTTCGGGAGGGTCTTCCCCTACTGGTGCTCTGGCTCCCCTATCCTACCTCAAACGTCCCCTTTCCCGTTAGCTCTTTCCTGCCTACCTCCATTTCTCCTTCTCTGCGAATTTCTCCCTCTTCCAGCTGCTCCTCCTCCGACTTGTTAACCCTCATCGCTCTTCCTTTTGTATGCATATGAATTTCGGTCTCTATGGGGCTTCCTCGCACCTCAGCTCCCTGCGTGTCTTGCTCACTAACATTCTGACCTCCCTGCTTCTCCTTATCCTGGCTTTTCTGGCTTCCTTTCACTTCTGTATTGTCACCTACCTTCCTTCTTCTCTCCGCCATTGCTTCCTGCCTTCTTCTGATACGGTTACCCGAGATTCTTTGACAGCTGCTCTCTACCTTCACTGCTTCTCTACACCTTTGATCTTTGCCTTCGCCTGCTCCTTGGGATTTATCGACACCTACCCTATGTTTCACCGTCCAAACACCACCATCCTTTTCCCCTACCCTCACCATCATTCTTTCTCCTCCACGCCTCGGGTTACAAACCCATCTGCGTGTCTGCTCTGTATACCGGAGGATGATTAGTTTGGGGGGTGGCTTGTGCTTCCACACCCTGACTGCCATCATTTCACCACACTACGTCCTTCTCCCCACCCCGATCAGGGGACGGCTGTAGCCTTGATCATGGATGAATTATGTCATTATTATCTTGCTCTATGATTTGATTTAAATTCTCCCATCGTGTCCCTGTCAGATGGGTTGGCCAGATACTGTCCACTTTCCCTTCCGATTCGTTGCATCCCCAGTTAGGTAGGAAATCAACCGCTTTATTGCCTTCTCTCCTAACATGGTGGATGATCTTGTAGTCTATACGCTTCATTATTTCTGCCAAGTCCTGGATTAGACATGTCGTCCTCTAGCTCTTTGCCACCTGTTCCCATTCCTTCCCATTATTCAATTTCCTGATAGTCTCAATTACTAAATTTGAGTCGCCTTCCATTTTTAGCTTCACATATCCGTTTCTTATTTCAACTTTGATTCCTCGATAGGCAGCCATGTATTCAGCTTCATTATTACTCATTATACCTCCTCTGTCTGCATAAATCCATCTGGTGTGACCTTGGCTATCTCTGAATATCCCTCCGTATCCTGCTGGCCCCGGGTTGCCTTTGGACGCTCCATCAAAGTTTAATTTGATGAAGCCCTCCTATGGTCGAGTGAACACTGTTGGGCTTTGAATATGAATGCTCTGAGTTTTTTGCTGCTGAGGATAAACCATTTCTTGTCCCATATTTAACTTAATTAAAATTCGGTTTTCTTCCGTAGTAGTTTTCCAATCCTCCTGGTCCCAAACTTCCGATAGGATTGTTTCCCTTATAAGACTTTGCGTTCTTTTCCATATCGACTCCGTTGAACTGATTTTATTTTGGAATACCCTTCTATTTCTCTCTTTCCAAATAAGCCATATGTTGAATCCTACTACCAGACTCCAAGCTCTCCTCACTACTGGGCTTAGAAATTGGCCTTTCCCCCATTGGAAGATGGTTTGCTTTATGTTCTTAGGGTCCCGGTTTGTCTTTCCGAAAAGGATTCTTGTCTCTTCCCACTGTCGCTGAGCTATCAGGCAAGAGTTTAAGATATGTTCTTGGGTTTCAATATCTTGTTTACATAAGCTGCATCTGGGTGGTCCTAGGAACCCACGTTTCTGAATTTGATCCCAAGTTAGGATGCGTCCTCTTCCCACTAGCCAGGCAAACATGGTAACCTTTGGCCACCACCTGTTCTGCCATAGTTGTTTCCAGTCTTGTAGTTCTTCTTCCTGTTCCTGTTTGGACTTTAGAAGGTATGCCTCTTTAACTGTATAAGTGCCTATTGAAGATCCTCCCCATCTAAGAATGTCCGGCTCTGTTCTGTTTTTAATTCTTCGTGATTCCATCTCTTTTACGAGCTTTGCTTTTAGATCCTCATTGATGTTATTATCCCATTCTTCTAGTCCCTTCCATTCTCTCCAAATCTTGTTGTCTCCTCAATAGAAGGTACGACTCTTGCTTCAACAAAAAAAGAGATATTTTGTATTTATTCACATGATTTTGTAATAATAATATAATCTTATGTTTTTTCTAAAATGTTATTTAAATATTCATAAATTATTTGGCCATTTATATAATACGTACTTTATCACTTTTACTAGATGTTTAAGTTTTAATTCATGTTTTATCTTTGTTTTAGCATACATAGGGACTTCCCCTCTCATTTGTAACAACTATCACTTTGAGAGTGCATTCAACCGTATTATTGGAGAAGTGCTCCTTCATTATACCGATTTGCAAGTGTAACTTATCCTTGATCATGTGTCTTTCTATTTTTTTAGTTTTGTCTTTTTATTTATGTTATTCCTATTTTCCTAATAGTATATATTTTAATTAACATCAAATGTAGTTTAGCTTAGCTTAATTTGAGAAAGAATAATAGTTAAGTTTATTTAACAGTGTAACTCTAATAACTAAGATGATCGTACCTTAAACACTATAATTGTCTCCAATCGACCACTTATTCTAAAGTACACATGCCTTCAATCTTTACATCATGTTTATATAGACCTCTATCTTCATAACATCAAACCATTAATTTATTATTCTTACTTTTGTTTTCAATAAGGCATCCATATTTATTAAATTCAACTTTTAGATGGGGCTTGCTAATTTAAATGAAAAATATTATAATGTTGTTTTAGAAACTAAGAACAAATAGAAAAATTGAGGCATCTCCTTCATCTTTAATTTATAAAAAAAAATCGTCACCTAATATGATGTCACTAAAAGTTGTAGGTTTATACCTACCACATTAGGTTTTTTTACTAATAATATTCCTATTCATGCTCGAATCAATGTACAAAGTGTCCACCAGTATTTTCGTAGATATCAAATAAGTCAACATCATACCCTTCTCCTTTAGTTTCTTTAAAAATTGGGACATTTCCTTCATTTTTAATTTCTAAAGTTTATGTTTGGGACATCCCCTTCATCTTTAATTTCTAAAGTTTTGTCACTAAATGTAATAGGTTTATGCCTACTAAATTAAGTGTTTTTACTAATATTCCTAAGCATGCTCAAATCAATGTACTAAGTGTCCACCAATATTTTTGTACGTATCAAATTAGTTAAGATCATGCCCTTCTCCTTTAGTTTCTTTGGTTCCTTTTTCTCTGGATAGAGTTTTGAATTTTTTTTTCTCATTATCTTATGGGCTAATCAAACATGTGCTTAAAATAGTTAAGAGTATATAATATCATTTCTCTCCGCAATGATATGAAGTCAATTTTTTTGTGCATTTGTGTGTTTTTTTAATTTTTTAATGATAATAAGTAAAATAATTAAGAGAATGTATTTTATCTTTACATATTATAAATTCTCTTTTCACATAATTTTATACTCATCATTTTTCAAAATTATACTAAAAACATGTTCATACACTATTTCCTTTATAATAAAAATTTGTTAAGTACATTATCCAATATCATCGCAATCCATTCATATATATATATAAGTAATTAATATTATTTTTTTTAAATATTACTATTTTTTGAGAAGTAAATGCAAACCATATAATTTGTGACACCTTAATCAACTAATTTTATTATCTCTATTAAATATTTCAAATAAATTTGGTTCAAATTGATCATGTTCAAGATCTAAAGAGTACAATCATATAGCATAATAAAATTTACTATAATTATTACTATGCATATTTGTTTCATATTATCTTTTTTTTGTAGGTAAGCACTCACGAGGGATTTGAACCAGTGACCTATCGCAAGGATTGCTTTAATAGTACAACCATTCACCGGACACATTTGCTTCATATTATCAATACAGTATTGATAGAGATATTTTTCTCACATTTTACATAAATAAATAATTTCATAAATCAATAATTCTTGCTTCACTTGCAGAATTGAAATCCTAAATTTGTAGGTTTCATAATTGAATATTTTTTTCCTTCAATAACATATCTAAGTAATTTTGTACATCTAATAATTTTGGCAATTTAAATTTGTAGATCTAATAATTCAATTCATTTACCTAATAATTTAATTTATACTTCAATAATACATTAGTTAGACAAATCTTGTAATACGTCTAATAATTTTAGCTTATAATTTTGTATCTAGAAAATAAATGCATCTACTAATTTTAACTTTATAATTTTTTATTTAGAAAATAAAACTCTAAATGTGATACCTAACTCATTCATAGTTGTATGCACTTTGTATAACTCACCACTAGAATCGAATATGGCTTTGACTTAGCTAATAACTCTAGAATTCATGGAATAAATAGACAGGCCGATCTTAAAATGAAGGAATAGGAGATGAAGCGAGGCACGATAGAAGCAAGCTAAGCGAGGGTTTGGAACAGGGCTTTAGGATTGGTAACAATGGAGGGGCAAGGAGGGGGGATTTCTACTCCCTCCTACAATCAGGTAGTTGCAAATAGAGACAAGGAAGCGTGTTCGTATAGATTAAAAAAAACCTATGGAGGCAGGAATGGAGGAAATAAGCACAAAAATTCAGAAAGAGAATCAAGAAGGAGTCAGAAGGGACCAAGGAACAGGAGACAACAGTCAGAAAGCGGAGCACAAGGCAGGGATAGGACCCTGCAAACCCAGGGCAACCATTAAACCCGGGGTTGTTCTAAATGATCCAGCGTTATAGGCACATAGGGATCACATGGCAACATATGCGGTTATTTGCAAATTTATGGGAATATGGCCAACGGAGAAAGCTTTGTACACATGGATTAAAAACCACTGGAAACCAAAGGGGGACATAACCCTTCACCTTGGGTCCAAGGGTTTCTTCATAGTGGTGTTCACAAACCTCGAGGATAAGGACAAAGTTTTTTATGGTGGGCCATATTTCTTTACGGCAATAGGCCTCTACATGTGACCATGGGTGATGAATTTTGTCCAGAACGAGAGACATTCACTTCTGGACCGGTATGGATAAGACTCTACTCCCTACCTTTAGATTACTGGTCGCTAGAATCACTGAAAGCCATAGGCAATAAATTAGGTCATTTTTTTAAAATATCAGATGCGACTCTGCGAGGAAAATACACATCTTTTGCCTGCATATGCGTAGAAATGGACCTATCAGAAGCACTTCCTGATGAAATAATTCTTGAAGTCTATGATGAAGAATGGGTGCAGGTGGTTGACTATGAACATGTCCCATTCAGACGCCGTAAGTGTCATGAACACGGACACCTCTTCAGAGACCGCCCACTAAATAAACTGACGAATAATACCAAAACCAACATAGGCAAAGACCCTGTAGGATTCACTAAGGTAGGAGGCAAAGGGAAAGGGGGGAAAGCACCAAAAGAAAGTTAACGAGGAAAAGCAACCAAGTCATAATAGTTTCGAGATTTTAGTAGAAGAGGCCTCGGAGGATAATCCTATAGAGAAGGAAAAAGATACTAGCATGGAAGATATACCTGAAAACAAGATATTAAGGGAGGTTTTGCCAAGCATTATGGAGCTTAGCAAGGACCATGAGATGACCCCATGTGAAGTTGGAACGGAGGACCACAAACTATAGGAAATCCTTGAGAGGGATAATATTGATCTAGAAAAGTTCCTGGAGCAAGGAACTACCAAAGGAGTTGACTCTCTACCACAAGAGGAGTTTGACAGAGTGCAACAACTCTTCCTCTGGAGATCTCAAGAAAAAGGTTCTGGGTTTAAAAGGAACGATGACAGCCACGAAAACAGAGGGATAAAATTAATGGAAGTTACATCAGGTCACTCCTCCAAGAACCCAAGTAGGAAAAGAGGAAGGAAGAGACAGAATGAACTATTGACAGAATGCGAGAAACTCGTGATTAACTCAGGTAAGATGAAATATCTCACCAGTTACTCATTCACAAACCTTTCATAATGAAGCTCACAACCTGGAACATCAGGGGTCTAGGAAGTGAAAGCAAACAACGAAATATCAGTAATAGAATAAAAGAAGAAAAACCAGATATGGTATTTATACAGGAAACTAAATGTTCAATAGAAAAAATCAGAGAGATACATAGTAAATGGCTCATTAAGTATGAGTATCTAGAATTTAAAGCAAACAACAATGTAGGGGGGATTCTTACTCTTTGGAATCCTCAAAAACTTGGAATCCTGGATGCTGAGGCATCCATGAACTACCTTGTGATGGTGATCCAACCTTTGGGTGATAAGGAACTATATATGATCACAAATGTCTATGGTCCCCAGAAACTTGAGGACAAAATCAAGCTTCTCACCTCAATGGAGGAGTTGAGAGAAAGACATCCTGTTATACCTTGGATTCCAGGAGGAGACTTTAACATGATAATATCTCTCTCAACAAAAAAAAGGAGGGATCAAGATACTAGGTAGGGACTCCATTGCCTTCCACAACTTCTTAAATGACATGAGACTAGTGGATACGAAGACAATAAATGGCACTTTCACCTGGAACAATAATAGGGGAGGGGCTTGTCAGGTTGCCTCTAAACTAGATAGATTCATAATCTTGGAGGACCTCATTTTCACGGGCCTTGACCTAACTACTTCAATCCTTCCTTTTGGAGGCTCGGATCACTGGCCAATCCAGCTTGAATCTTCTTTTATAGGCACTCCAAGGAATAGACCCTTCAGGTTTGAAAATGTCTGGCTCACTCACCCTGACTTCATCAAGAACATGAGAAAATGGTGGGTGGAAGACATGCCCGTTATAGGCACAAAAATGTTCCCACTACAACAGAGATTGAAACATATCAAACACAGGCTTAAAGAATGGAACAAAAATGAATTTGGAATATTTTCAAAGCCAAAAGGGAAATTGAATAGAAACTCTAGGGAATTAATCAGATCTTCATCACAGATGGCTTTACCGAGGAAAGGAAAATGAAGGTTGACTCTATTCAATAGGAATGGGAAAACAGATGTCAACAAGAGGAGACATTTTGGAGACAGAAATCTAGAGTGCAATGGATAAAGAAGGGGAACGAAATACAAAGTTTTTCCACAAGTCTACAGTTGCCCACAGGGAAAACAATAGAATTTCAAAACTTAAAGACACTCAAGGGAAAGAGCTCAACACCCACAAATAAATGGAATCAGCTCTAGTTCAACATTTCCAAAACATAGCTGAGGAGCCTCTCTTAGACAGATCATGGTATATCAATAATTTCACTAAGTATATTCCAAAGCTCATAACCAAGGTAGACAATTACAATCTTAACATGCCAGTCACTTAAGAGGAGGTCAATGAAGTTATCAAAGAGATGCAAAATGGGAAGGCTCCAGGCTTGGATGGGTTCAATGTAAACTTCTTCAAATTGTGAAACAAGACATCCTTGATGTTGTGGAGGACTCGAGAGGTTTCAAAATAGTTTTGAGGGCACTCAATGCTTCTTTCATAGCTTTGATCCCAAAGCAGGAAAATGTTAGGATATTCCAACACATAGGAATAGTTAAGTATAACTTGGTCTATTATAGAGTTAGGTAAAGTGTGTTTCTTTACTATGTACATTTGTAACTTACAATTCGACGGTCATGATATGTAGTGATCCGATGGTTCATTGTCTCCTTGGTATTATCGACACTTGATCCGTGGCTTGACACCCGATTGGTCCATGAATTCTATTTAAAGCGCATGGAGGGTCATTTGTAGGTTAACCGTGCATGAGAGAAGCTTATGTAAATTTTCATTCTTTTATTAAAAATTTCCTGTAGTGGCCACGTTGGCACAAGCCGTGGACTGTTTCCCTCTTTGAGGGTTTTAACCACGTCAAAATACTAGTGTATTGATCTGTGATCTGTTTGTGAGCAGTGTCCTTTTGGTGTTCTATCTGAGGAACTTACCTTGTAAATTCCTACAGAAAAAGCTATGACACCAGACGAATTCAGACCCATAGCTTTATGCAATGTGGTGTACAAAATTATCTCTAAAGTAATTGCAAACAGACTCAAGCCCCTTCTTCCTACTCTTGTATCGGAGGAGAAAACTAGATATATGGAAGGAAGACAAATTCTAAATAACATCATTCAAGCTCATGAGGTGGTTCAGTCACTTAAAAGCAATAAGCAAGTGGGGATGATCATACAACTTGACCTAGCCAAAGTTTATGACAAGCTAAGTTGGTCGTACATCGGGGAAGTACAAAAAGCGTATGGCTTCAACCATAATTGGATAAGATGGGTAATGGTCCTTGTTACTACAACTAGTTTTTCTATCCTACTTAATAGCTCCCCAACCAGAGCCTTTAGGCCCTCGAGAGGTATCAGATAAGGAGATCCGCTCTCCCCCTTCCTCTTTATTCTCATGATGGAAGGATTAGGCAAAGCGATCAAATCAGCTAAAGCAGAACGAAGAATCTAGAGTCTCAAATTAACCTTGAATGGGGGTACCTTGACTCATCAGCAATTTGTGGATGATGCCATGTTGTAGGGAACTCCCACGGTCAAGGAAGAAAAAGCTTTCAAACACATCCTGAACGAGTTTGCTATGGCCGCTGGTACAGAGGTGAGTCTTAACAAATCAAAATTTTTCTTTTTTAATATTGATATTGCTATTCAGAGAAACCTCTCTAGAATCCTCAGGTTTCAAAGAGATCAACTTCCCTCCAAATATCTGGGAATACCTCTCACTAAAAACTGAGCAAGGATGTGTGGGAGCCAGTGACTAATAAACTGTAGGACAAGATCATGAAATGGACAAGCAGATCTTTGAATTTAGTAGGAAGGCTAGTGTTTACAAAGGCTATCCTGCAAACCATTCCCATGTTTATGTTTTCAGCTCTTCCTGGTCCTAAAGGTGTTATACAACATATCAGGAACATCTAGAGAAATTTTCTTTGGGGCAAAGGGGAAGAGAAAAAGAAATGGGCTTTGGTAGCTTGGGACAAGATTTGCAAACCCAAGACCCATGGAGGTTTAGGTCTTCATGACCTGGAAACCATAAGAAAAGTCTTGGGGGCTAAACTTTGGTAGAGATGGCTAAAGGAAACGAGAACCCCTTGGGCTAAGCTCTGGAAACAGATGTATGCAAGTAACTGGCAAGTTAGAGATCTTATTCGGATGACGGGACTCATCAAGGGCTCCCACATTTGGAACAATGCTTGGGAGAATAGAGCCATAGTACAAAAGCACATTTTTTGGGAGATCAGAGATGGAAACACAACTTGGTTTTGGGAGGAAAAATAGCAGCAAGAACCTAACCTGTGTAGATAAGAACTAGCTTTTCTCAAGAATGACACTGACAATAAAGGTCTATTCAAAGTAAGTGACTTCTGGGATCAAACAAGGAACAATGACAAATGGAGAACATGGAAGGACCTAATATACAGGGAAGAAACCCCTTTGAAGGCCCAGGTTGTAGCTCTTACAATGATCTTGGAATAAAGAAAGATTTTGACCTCAACCTCATCTGACCAACTTAGGTGGGGGAGAAAAAATGAAGGCAATTTCAACCTCAAAGAAGCCAAAATAATTGCCATGGGGTTTGACTTTCCAAACCCTGACAAGACATGTAAGGACATATGGAAGAACCCGCACTGGATGAAAATCAAACTGTTCATATGGATGGTACAACACAAAAAATTCTGACTTGGGAAAACCTTAGGAAAAGAGGTTTAGCTGGTCCATCTAGATGTCATTTATGTGGTTTGCAAGAAGAAATGATGGATCACCTACTTAACCTCTGCCCATTCACCTCTACCTTATGGAATTGGGTAGCCTCAATATTCAGCCAAATTGATAGGGAGGAATAGTATCACCAACACTTTGAAGAAATGGAGAAAAGACTTCTCAGAAAATGAAATAATCAACAAAGCTTAGACTCTGATTCCAGGTTTTTTGATCTGGGATGTCTGGAAAGAGCGCAACAACAGGATTTTCAAGAACAAAAGTGGCTCAACCCAGAGCATCATAGCTCAGATTCTAAGACAGCTCAAAGAAACTATAAGTACCCTTGTACAAAAACCACGTGAGAACCCTCATCTGAGGCAAGAGGCTCAGATTCTCTTTCAGTTGGGTCTCTAGTTACCTTCCTCTTAGGGCATAAGAAATATAGTAAGACACGTAACTACTGGAAAGGACATCTAGCAACCGACTGCTCAAGGCTTTTTGAAATTTAATATAGATGAGGCAACTAAAGGAAACCCTGGGGCAGCTGGCTATGGAGGAGTCATAAGAGATGAGTAGGGTCACATAAAAATCATCTTTCATAGTCATTTGGGGAAGGCCACTAACAATATGGCAGAACTCGTGGCCTTAGAGAAAAGCCTAGAAATCTTGATTGACTCCAATCTACACAATGGCATCATAGAAGCAGACCCTGAATTGGTAATCAATGCAGTCAAGAAGATAGACAATGGCACAACACCAAAAAAAGTTTCAAAACACTAACGGTTACTGCAGGTTTACCAATGAATACAATCCCACCTGGGGACCCTGAGAACCCTCAGATTTTTTCATGTGTGCAGGACAATTAATAGGTTAATAGATTGTTTGGCAAATGAAGGCGTGCTCTGCACTGGAAGCAATAGAAGATATGCTTGGGAGTTGACACCCTAAGGAAATTTGAGGGAGAATTGTAACAGTGAAGCAATCGAAGACAGGGAGCGGTATCAATCTATGAAGGAAAAGTAGTCATTAGACCTATGGAAACAAAGGAAATAGAACCAATAACAGAAAAGAAGCATGGGGTAAATAATGGGCAGTTTGATTTGCTGGCGACCCTCGATTGCAGCAATCTCTGGCATCCAATAGATTTCGGGCGGTTAAATGCTCGAAAGATAACCCTCCAAACGGACCCGAAATATCTCAAAACAACAGTTAATGCCTCTCATCGGGTCCAATTGGTTTGGTATCGAGAGGGCATGTTACCGGCCCGATATGGGCCTGGGATCGTTGGATTGTCGGATCTATGATGGATGGATTGAACGGGTTTCAGGCCATCAAGTTGACTGATGGTTAACCCTTTTCTGGACCCGGAATTGTTTAGACTTGTGGTTTAGACTTTGCATTGGGTCCATTTATTCATTTAAGGCGCAGGCTAGTCGATCACCGGAAATCCGCTATGAACTGTTAGATCTGCAATGATTGGATCATTTGGTTTTCGGGGGGCTTTGTATTCCCATGTTTAAGGCTTGTTTCAAGTTGCTTATTGTGGTACTTTGGGCTATGGGTTTGGTGGGCCCTCAACTTCAAAGGTTGTCGAGTGCTCCGTGACCTGAAACTTTTGTTTTTTAGCGGTCCCAGAAATAACTTTAAAACCCCTTTTTTCTTACCTTTCGAGTAAGAAGGTTGGTTTTAAAGAGTTGCTTTGCGGGCTAGTTAAGTGCATTATTCCTTGGGTAGATTTCAGTGAGGTTGGTAAGGGGTTGAGTTGTTGTTCATAACTCCATTCTTGTGTACATTATGTAATTTTCGCGATTAATGGAAGGTACCACTCTTATTGGATCAAAAATAGAAGTACATAAAAATTTATATTGAGTTATAGATATAGTATAATAAAGCAGGTGTAGATTTGTACATTATTCTTAAACTGTGTAGATATTTTATTGGATATTATTAATAGATTTTATATAAATATTGAAATTGAATTTTATATTATAAAGGTCAATTTTTAAGGTAAACTTTTGGAAAAATGGATTTATTAAATTATTGTTTTCTTTATAAAATATATATATATATATATATATATTATATATATATATATATATATAGTAAATAATTGTTATTTTTTAAGATTAAGTTAGTAAGTTATTGTTTTCTTTTTATGCATGTAATATATACAATGTAGAAAATAAAAAATAGTAAAAAGAAAAACAATTACAATAAACACTAGGTATGATCTGGAAGCTTTTTTGTGAGATGGAAGGTGAGGTTATTCTTTCTCTTTCTCTCAATGGAAATGGTGTAAATACAAAGGAGTGAGATTTGTGTCTCGTGTGCTATTATAGAACATAAACACTTTCTCAATGGAAATGGTATAAATACAAATGAGCGAGATTTGTGTCTAGTGGGCTATTACCCATGTTGTTTTTCCCTATCCCTATCCACTATCAACTACTCTACTCCACTATGCAACAAAATCCACTAAGCTAGAATCTAACCCATTTTCATCCTAGTGGTCTAGTTATAGCACAACCCAATAGTCAACTAATGGTTAAATTTGACCAATTCAACTCTTAATATGAGCTACAATTCCACCCATCTAGTGTTTTCTTCATAAAACCCACATAACTAACCCATCTTCCATAATTAACCACACTGATGTGACATCCTCTTAATATATCATGGTCAAACAAATTAAGTCTTCTAATAACACTAAAAATACATAACTAGAATTTTACCCCAAAAAACATCATCATTTAAATACTCAAATTTACTCTGAAAAAATTTCACCCTAATTCTTCAAACTAACTTCTATACAAAAAAAAAAAAAAAAAAAAACTGCTCCTATAACCTGATTTTTCCACATTATTAAATAAATAACAAACAATATACAATCCAATCCATATCAACAAAAACTAAAAAAATATCCATTTAGAATTGCCTTCAATAATATCACAACACATCGGTCAAGTAACATCACTGAGAACATTTGTCATGCATTAAAATTGGTAATTTATTTGTCCAGTGTCAGCAGTAGATTTGGGAGTAATACATCCACCAACGTGTAGCAGATTGGAAACCTGGAAGAAACTGTGGATAAGTTCATTGATAATAGCGTTGCCACGTGCAAACAGTTAGCGTTGGTTAGTCAGTAAATCCCATACAAGTGTCAACTTCTCCTCTGCCACCTGTTTGAGAGCAACTGACTCTTCCTTTAAAGTTTGAGTCGCTTTTTCTCTTCAACGGAGTTAGCAGCGGAAGACAGAGAACATAACAAGCAGCGCACTGATCGGATTGCAATACAGTACACGACAACAGCTGAGTCTTTCAATTCCCCACGACAACAATATGTTCTCTGCATCAGCACTAGTATGCTCTCCTGCATTGATTTTAATTATTGGGCACAAAGAATAGTTCTAATTCAATGGTTTAATTTACATCTCCTATTTGTACATTGTTACCATAATGCTTGAATTGTTGGATGTGCAGAAGGGTAAGAGTTATTGGCAGAAATTTTTGGCGAGAAATGCATACGTTAGGCCATATAATTCAGCTCCAAAAGGAAGTTCTGCCACAGGTTCCTCATTCAGGCAGTAAGGAACCAAACTTAAACTTATCTGGGTTTTTATGGTGATCTAGTTCTGTTTCAAATATGTACAGATGATTATAAGTATAATACGAGACAATGTATTTTGCAGGGAATATTCGAGATTGTTGAAGCCAGAGCTTTTCCCAGTATACACACTGTTTGGGATGACGGTGCTGGCAGTTTTTCTGGCCACCCATACCATGAAACAGGAGCTGATGCATTCCCCGAGCGTCATTGTAGACAAGAAGAAGAGGAGGGATATTCCTGAAGTAAAAGATCCAGAATCTGTTCTTAAGAATTCTGAGAATTTTGTCAACAAGAGCTTCATGAGGAGAGTGGGAAAAACTACATCAAAGGACGCAGAGCTTCAGAAAGCCATGCATTGAGTGGGTCTAATTTACTTTGTAAAATGTGAGTTTGATTCAAGAACAAATATATGTGCTTCAGTGATTGTGTCTTTTAACATTAGGGCTAGGAATGCAGTTGGCATGCCTGTAGGCATTGAATAAGGTTTCTGGTTACCATGGGCTTGTTATGAATGCAGTTGGCATGCTTGTAGGCATTGAATTAAGGCTTCTGGATACCGTGGGCTGGTTATGGAAATAAAAATGATACAAATATTTTGATGTGAAGATGTACATATGATGTGCCCTTTACAACTTAATCTAACATAGGAGTGCCTGCCATCCTCATCAAACTGTAAATTGTTCTACTTTTTAACCGTTTTTTCTTAATTTACAAATACTTTGATGTGAAGATGTGCATATGATGTGCCCTTTAAAACTTAATGTAATATAGGAGTGCCTGCCATCCTCATCAAACTGTAAATTATGTTCTACTTTTTAACCGTTTTTGCTTAATTTATGCTTATCTTGCTTAGGATTATGACCATGGTACATCTAATATATTACATGTATCAGCCATATTAACTTTCAATGGAAAATGAAATTAAGATGACTTTTAAGTATGATGGTTATGAGCTGAAAATTGTTTCATCGTAAACATGGATTTTTTCATCGTAAACATGGATTACTTTTAGTCAAGATTGCAAGACCAGGAAAAGACCAATTTAAGTATGATGGTTATGAGTTGAAAATTGTTTCATCATAAACATGGACTAGTTTTAGTCTGGTGCATTGCTTTGACAATAGCAAGATTGCAAGACCAACGGAAAATGAAATTAAGAATTTGCATTGCTTTGACCATAACAAGATTGCAAGACTAGGAAAAGACCAACGGAAAGTGAAATAAAGAAATTTTTTAGTACATGGACGTAAGACCAATTCAGCATTATGTGTTACAATTTCCAACATATGTGTTGGAAGTAATGTTTTCTAACATATGTGTTGCCAGGAATGTTTCTAACATTATAACTAATATTTTAGGTTGGAAGTAATGTTTTCAACATATGTGTTGCAAGGAATGTTTTTAAACTAATAGAAGTAATCTTTTCCAACACATATTATTGGAAGTAATGTTTTTATTATAACTAATATGTGTTGGAAGTAATGTTTTCCAATACATATTGTTGGAAGCCATGTTTTCGTGTTGGAAGGAATATTTCTTAACATTGTAACTAATATGTGTTGGAAAATAATGTTTTCCAACACATATGGTTGGAAGTAATGTTTTCATGTTGGAAGGAATGTTTCCAACATTGTAACTAATATGTGTTGGAAGTAATATTTTCATGTGTTGGAAGTAATGTTTCCATGTGTGTATGATGTGATTTACAAGTTGTGACGGTTGTCATTGTGAGTGTTGAGGTGAGTTGTTGCTGAGGTGGCTATTTAGAAGTTGTGTGTATGATGTGATTTACAAGTTGTGACGGTTGTCATTGTGAGTGTTGAGGTGAGTTGTTGTTGAGGTGGCTATTTAGAAGTTGTTGTTTCGTAGGTGTGTGAGTGGCTATCTAGAAGTTGTTGTGTTGTTTCATAAGTGTGTGACTGGCTATATGAGTCTTTTTCGTATGTATGTGAGTTGTATTATGTTATGAAACTAGCTCACAAAAGATAGAAAAGATAGATCAACACCTTAGAATTCAGCCTCTTCGAGGGGGCAACCTCCTTTACATTACACAAATGTACAATTTTTAGATGATCCAAATGACAAGACCTCCTTTCTATATATAGTAGTCTAAAGAGTCATAATATCATAACTGACATAACAATAATAATGTAAGGGCACAATAATAACAATAGTGGGCTTCTATGGGGCACAATAGTAACAATATGGGGACTACATGGGTACAACAATATAATAATGGGGTTGTATTAATAACAATAAAGGGTTACACTAGTAGTATAGGGGCCTAACATGCCCTTCTCCTTAAAAAGTGTTGTCCGCTTGAGTAGTTCTTGATGCTTCTGTATAAAATACTTGTCCTTCCATGTAGAATCTTCAGCAGGTAAGTTTTTCCACTTGATGAGATACTTTGAAATTGATCGATTTTGTAGTTGTCGGGTTCTTGTTTCTGTGACTGCTCCAGGTTCAATATGATTTTCCTTCCTCTTCAAGTTCTGCTAATATTGTTTGAATATGGATCTTTTGCAAATTTTGAATGAGTGGCCACATTTCTTCATCTTTCTTCCATTCATCACTTACTTCGTTTATCCAATTTGGTTAGATAATAGAAATAGCACAAAACAATGCTTCCACATCCTCATCCTTTCAAAATATCTCATTAAGTGGAAGAACTTGCTGAAGATTCCACATGGGAGGACAAGAATTTTATACAAAAGCATCAAGAACTACTCAAGCGTCGAGGACAACACTTTTTGAAGGAAAGGGGCATGTTAGGCCCCTATACTACTAGTGTAACCCCTTATTTTTATTAGTACAACCCCCTTATTATATTGATGTACCCACGTAATCCCATATTGTTACTATTGTGCCCCATAGAAGCCCACTATTGTTATTATTGTGTCCTTACATTATTATTGTTATGTCGGCTCTGATATCAATGATATGAAACCAACTCACAAAAGATAAAAAAGAAGATAGAAAAGATAGACCAACGCCTTAGAATTCGGCGTTTTCGAGGGGGCAACCTCCTTTACATTACACAAATGAAAAATTCTTGGATGATCCAAATGATAAGACATCCTTTCTATATATAGGAGTCTAAAGGGTCATAATATAATTAGAGCTGACATAACGATAATAATGTAAGGACACAATAATAACAATAGTGGGCTTCTATGGGGCACAATAGTAACAATATGGGGACTACATGGGTACAACAATATAATAAGGGGGTTGTACTAATAACAATAAGGGGTTACACTAGTAGTGTAGGGGCCTAACATATTGGGTCATTGTGAATCATAGATGCACTTTTTTTGGATTTTGTGAGTCATAGATCCATCTTCTTTGTATTTTATCATCTAGAAGTTGGTGATCTACAGCTATAATAATATAGATGCACTTTTTTCGGATATTGTGAGTCATAGATTCATCTTCTTTGGATTTTATCATTCTAGAAGTTGGGGATCTACAACTATAATAATATAGTGAGTGAGTGATTTGTTATGTGCATAATCTCTTTCTTACTTTCCAACTTTTAGTATGGTATAAAAGCTTGTTCTAGCTTGATTCCCTTATAGTAGGCCAGAAAGATGTAAGAGTTGTGAAAATAATTGATTAAATTAGAAGTAGCTTAAAAATGTGCTTATATTTTGCATTGTTCGTGTTTTTGCACCCCTGGCTTGATTCCCTTATGGGTAGGCTAGAAAGATGTGAGAGTTGTGAGAATGATTGATTAAATTATCAGTAGCTTAAATGTGTGCTTGTCGTGGAGTTTTAGTGAGAGGCATATATTCTTGTTGTATTAAATGTTGTATTGTGTCACTAGTGGCATTGTGCAGCAGAAGAATCAATAATAATTGTGTAGTGCGTGGATCTAAATATGAGATCCATTAATAGCAATTGTGTAGTGCATGGATCTAGATCTAAGATCCATTTATGCTCGTTGCTCTATACTGAGGATTTTTGAAGGAAGTTGAGCTTTAATGCCAACAAGCCTAAAAGCTTCTTTAAAGGTCAGGAGATTGAATCCACTTCCCTCTCCTCCTCATCCTCATATCTAGATCTTCCATGCCCAGACATGAATAGTATGAGACCTAATTTGCAACCAAAGAAGCTTAATATTTTGGCCAAAACAAAGGGAACCATTATAGGGGGCACAACAGGAGAAGGTGAAAGATACAACATGGGTATAAAATTATTAGTTTTGATAATAATTACGATATGCATTGAAATGTCCTCAGATGGGTTTTTAGTCATTCTGTATAGGGGAGGGATTCCAATAGCCGAGCGCCTCCCACTAGGACCCTCAAAATGCCACATAAGTGAATTTATTTGGCATATGACCATTGACACCTATTTGTTGCATGCAGCCACTTGTTCACTTGCCATGTTGACCGGTTTAGGATGGGTTAGGGTTAATTTTGGTGTTTATCTTGGAAGATTTTCAAACACAATGTTATTAGCTCAGGTTGGTTGTTGAACGTTTCAGCTCATGGGTACTTGCGCGGCCTTGCTGCAATGCTGATCACAACCATCATCATTCTTGGCGCTGCAAATAGTGGGTTATGGGGCATGATTATTGCTTGTTTGAGACATTGTTCAATTGTGATATGATGTTTTGTCTGGTTTATTGGGTTGGTTGTTCTTCCTTGTCACACATCAGCAATTGGGGTATTCATTTGTGTTTGACCCTGTGGCAAATTTAACTCCGCTCAGTGCTAGATATGGCCGTTTCATGCTCTGGAGTGTTTTTTTATAGATAAATTAGCGATTTACTGATATTTTCGAAGGTTTTTTTTATGTATGTTTTCATAAGTCTAACCCCACGGCAATGTTATTCCGTGTCTTGTAGGTCACTGTGTATGATTTGGAGTTGTAGCTAAAGGTTTTGGAGCATCTAGGGTTCTTGTGGCATGCGGGCCTAGAGGGAGTCGAGCAAACAACTAGAAGGTAGGACAAGTGTCCTACCAACTTCTCTAACTATGTTTTTAAACACATTTAGCTAGATGGATTATCGTGTCTTTGTTCAGCTTCTCTGCCTATGTTTTAAAACACCTTTAGTAAATTTTTTGTGTGGGTTTTGTGTAATTGGGGCACACTAATTCAAAGCTAAACATGGTCCCCTAAGGGAGTGAAATTCACATCCTTATTGCATGCTAGGATGGATACCTATTATCCATTGTGTATCAATGTGTGTTATTGTTATTTCTTTGTTTATGATAGTGTCAGTTGGGTTGACTGGTAGGAATTTATCTCAAGTTCAATTCTCATTTTCTGAGAATCGGGAAGAGGAGTTTTGGATGATCTGTGTATTAAAAAAATGGAAAAAGTTGGACTTTCTGTGATGTAATATGGCAATGTGGAGTCACTCTAATGTAATTCTATGCAATGACTTCAGTAAAATTGTTGTGTGGGTTTTGTGTAATTGGGGCACACTAATTCAAAGCTAAGCATGGTCTCCCCAGGGCTTGAAATTCACACCCATATTGTATGCTAGGATGGATTCCTATTAACCACTACGTATCACTATGTATTATTTCTATTTCTTTGTTTCAGTGAGTGATAGTTGGGTTGAATGATAGGACTTTATCATAGGTTCAATTCTCATTTAACGAGAATTAGGAAGAAGAGTTTTGGATGATATTGAAAAGTGGAAAAAGTTGGAGTTTCTATGATGTAATATGTCAATGTGGAGTTACTGTGATGTAATATGTCAATGTGGAGTCACTGTGATGTAATTCTATGCACTAAATTTAGTTAATTTGTTGTATGGGTTTTGTTTAATTGGGGAACACTAATTCAAAGCTAAGCATGGTCTCCCCAAAGCTTGAAATTCACACCCATATTACATGCTAGGATGAATACCAATTACCCACGAAGTATCACTCTATATTATTGCTTTTTCTTTTCTTCAGCCAGTGTCAGTTGGGTTGATTGGTAGGACTTTATCTCAGGTTCAATTCTCATTTTTTGAGAATCGGGGAGACTAGTTTTGGATGATCTGTGTTTTAAAAAAATGGAGAAAATTGGATTTTCTATGATGTAATTCTATGTAAAAGAAATTATGGAATGTGGCTTTTCCCAGTCTATTGTGTGGGTATTTTTGGTTGTTTCACAACCTTGCCATATGTTAGTCATTATCAAGTTCTCCTTCTTGTCAACTTGTCACTCCCAGAGTTGAAGACTTCATTGGTTGTGTTGAATCTTCTGCCCTTAGTAATGTCCTTAGGGATCTTAGAGTCTCCTACTGTGGATCCCCAATCAGAATCATCATTCTCATACCCTCTTACTTCCATATTTTCATTTTTTTCTACTTGAGTGAAATATTTAGAATTGGTTAACAATTGACTCTAGCCTAATAAATTTATGCATGTTTTTATTGAAAGGACTTGTAGAAATAGATTTGTCTTTTTCAGGGTTATGTTTTTGACATGCAAGTAAAAGCATACTTTTATTTATTTTGTATGTTCTTTTAAGGAGCTATTCTAAACTACTCTTGTCTCATAAATATGTGAAAAGTCCTCAGCTAGAGGGACACCATGTATTCCTTTTGGCAAAAGGATGGATGTAAAGTTGCACTAAATGAAATTAACAATATTGTTTCAATGTTTGACAGAGCATGTGGGTCTGAAAACCTGGGCATTTTTTTCTTGGTAAAGATTTTATTTTTAATGTTAGACCATAGAAGTAATATTTCTCTTCTAACGTGACTTATACATTTAGGAATATTGTGTAACCATGTTTGCTTAATACCTTGATATGTATTACTAGCACAAGAGAACTAAAAATCCTAGCAGATGCTATTTAGGCTAAATAGTGTATTACTTATCTATGTCGTAATGCTTACCTATTTAGAACACTCATTAGCTCACATTTCTTATGTTTAGTATACTAAATGTGGGTTACTAGTTAAATACACATTAATTATACCAATTACATCTTGCTTTTCAGTGCAACATGGAGTTGATATCACTCTTATGGATTTAACTTTATCTAATCGCACTAGCCTAAGCATTTATAGAGGCATAATTATATAGCAGCAAGTTGGATATGGTAAGGTATATCTCCTAGTGTGGTATATAGTGCCTTTGTTAGAACGGATTGAATCCATAATTTGTGAATTTGTTTTAAGGTTTGTTTCGACACTTGGCTATACTAAGAGCATTGCCACACTAAGTGGGTTTGGTTCTTTATTTATTGTTTTGGATTTGGCCTGTTAGTATCTTATAGTGATGAGAATATGATATTGTGATTAAAAAATGCAATAATTCATTATTACTATTCTGCACTATCATAAGCTCCATCTGGATCTCGTCTAATCTTTAGAGGTCATTATAACACAACGAAATGCCACGATTCATGTTTGATGTTTTTAATTTGTTAACTTAGAATTCCTTGATTGATTATTATTTATGTTTCTCATAAAGGAAATAGTGAATGTGTAAGATAGTTTCTTTACCAAGGGTATCTTGTTGTCATTGCTTAAGCGTTTAGACCAATGCATGATTATCCTCGTCATACTTGTTGTAGTTGGATCTTCACATTAAAATAATTCCTTTAAATTAACTGATATGTCATCATGTGTCTTCTATGCTTAAGAACAACATCTATGCCATATACATTGGTCTTTAGAAGTGTAGCTTCTACTATGAAACCAATCCGAAAGGTGTGCTCCATGCACATAACAAAGAAAATGCTCAATTACTTCCTTGAATGCAGTAATAATCTATAGGATAACCTAATACAAAAAGTGTCTTTAGAATTTCTTACTTGATCCATGAACAATGAAATATTATAGTAACCATGCAACATATTAACCGTGAAATGGACCATGAACCATGAACTATTATATTAACCATGCAACATATTGCATCCTTACAAAATCCACATTGCAATGTGGTTACAAAAATTTAGTCATGCCACCCTTATGCTTGATGGCCTCCATTTCCTGCATTGCCTGAAATTTTTGAGTTTCCTGCCTGACCTAAGTATGGTGGACTACCCAATATTGACTTACTCGGATGTGCCTGAATGTTTCCATATACTTGACTCTAATTTTCTCCTTGTAGCCACAGAGGCACCGGGTAGCCGAAGTGTCCACTTGTGTTACTAACCCCAACATTGAGTGCATGTGTCTTATAAACACAACTAGGATTTAAACTTGAATTGGTAGGCATATAAGAGGTGGGAATAACCCCTAGCTGATAGTGGGAGACTTGGATGTTAATCAGGTCTTCGTATGATGGTGTATGCTCTCAAATGTGGTCCAAAGTGTTGGACATCATCCTATTTGCCTCAAACTAGCTTGGACCATAGTCTTCCCTACTTTTCACACATCCTCCTTTTTCCAACACTTGTTGAACCTTTCTTGCCTCCCTCTCTATCCTTGCCAATTATTTTTGTTGTTCCTTATCTTCCCTTGTTTTTTTTATCTTTCCGACATTTCATTTTCTCAAGCTTCTGTTGTTGTAATCCTTGCAGCTCTCTTTTCCTTGGTCAACTCCTTCTTTCTCTTTTTAGATTCCTGAATCTCATTTTTTTTACGTTTAGAATCAAACAATAAATTCATATAATATTCATAGGTGAGGAACTATGAACTCCTCCCCAAACAAAGACAATCTGATGTTGAGTTCCTTGATGAGGCCTTCATTCTCTCGACTGGTAGCTTTAGGAATGCATCAAGTATTCTCTGCTTTATTGTCCCATGCTCCTCAGGACCTAAGACTTTCCTTTCAACCTCCGTGACAACTGATTGGCCCCCATTATTGTTTTCCTCTGGTACTTCATGTTGAATAGGCTCCTCTTCCAATGATCCATTGTCCATGAAATAATGAACAATTTCAGTGTTCAACTCTCATGGTTGTGAAGGCATGTCCATGCTTTCCTTATTAGTGGTAGACACATTATGTGTTTTGATATTCATCATGGCCTTTTCCAACCATGATGGTGGGCTTACCTGGGTTGGCATG
Source organism: Pinus taeda (assembly GCA_000404065.3). Classification (NCBI taxonomy): domain Eukaryota; kingdom Viridiplantae; phylum Streptophyta; class Pinopsida; order Pinales; family Pinaceae; genus Pinus; species Pinus taeda. The sequence continues at coordinate 18,787 of APFE030448999.1, read as the reverse complement.
CTCAATTGCTCATTGTTTAACCCCGTTGCATTATCATTAAATCAAGTTTGCATTTTCATTCACATAATTAACTGCCTCATATGGAATATGACACGCATAATCAGAAGGTGGTTCAGTGGGTGTGACAACCTCCATGATATTAAAAATTGGTTCATGAATGAACTGTGTCTCACTCACATGTTCATCATCATCACCATAGAAGTTTCCTTTAGAAAGGGACATTATACCTTCAACAACAACAAAATCTTCTCAGGCATCAACATGGTCATGTAATTTCTTTGCTTCTTTACCTTCCACATCAAATTCTTGGCTACAAATAATATCATGAATAAGAGCATCAACATTAAGTGGTCATATACTTTGTCCTCCTAAATCCAACCTTGATATTAGAAGGTGTGAGAGCCCTTTTAAATGCTTTACTTGCAAGCTCATCTAGCTCAAACTTTTTTACTTCCACCCCTGGATTCTTTTCTATCTAGAAGCTCGCTTGACCCTAAAATAGTTCTTGGAAGGCCCAAATACATTGACATCAAGGGGTTGTAATTTGTGAGCATTATGAGCCGACATTGCTAACAGGTCAATGCCCAAATTGTTGGACTCCTTAATTGTCTACACAACATGTGGCTTCCATGGCCATCTAAAACTAGTAGGTGTATTTTTTCAGACAAGACACCACCTAGTACAGATCCATCAAAGTGACAAAGCCAATTCAACAATAGTCCCTTTGTCATCGTTGCATGGGGATTTGCAAACATGCATGCACCTAGTTCACAATTTTGTATATAGTTTTTTAGTTGAGTTTGATCTTTGAATAGATAAAATCTTGTGATTGAAGAACCAATTTCATTGACACAACAAAGAATAGTGATCCACTCCCCGCTCTTAGGAAAAATATTAGGCACATTTCTTCTCCCCCTCTTGGAAATTAACCCATACCACAATTCCTTCCTGCCTGTAAGCCTACTTAATCACTATTCCATATATGGTCTAGGGCATATGAGTGTTTCTCATATGCAAAAGAAAGAGTGTTATAGAACTTGGACACAATTGTAGTGTCTATATTTAAAGCCATATCTCTTTCAAGGCCCTCGACTGTACATAACATAAGGTATGGATTCTTTTTTTTAAACCCACTCCACCATGATTTTATAGGAAACCCATCTTTGAAGGGGTTTGGCCTCCCCTAACAGATTTGAACCATTGTGGATTTAAGTTGTATAAACTCTAACCCATGTCCTAATTGGGCCATATCCTTACACCACTCTACCACCTCACCCTCCTCCTCTTTAGACATAATTGTAATAGGCCATCTACGCTTTGTATTAGTCAACCCATTTATCCAATAATGTATGTTAGAGGCAACAATACCATGTTTTTTTCTAGAGGTACAGATTAAATATCCCCTAAACTCTATGTCATCAATTACAACTAGCATGTCTTGCATTTTCCAGCCTATTATGGAATTGATTTTCTTTGTTGAACTTGCACCTTGCATTTTGGTTGAAGGTGGCTTTGTGGTTGATGATGAGATAACATGATCTACCACCAGTGCCATTTTCAACAACATTGCTGGGAGAACTAGGAGAATTCACATCACCCCCCCATCCTCATATGATGAAATGGATCACAGCTAGGCCCCCCTAGTCCCTCACCTCCTCTTGTTCCTTGTATGCAATAGAAACTCTTGGCATGGTTGCAACAACTTGCGGATTTACCAAGAAATTCTAATTTTAAACAAATGTTGGTTTTTCTTAGTAGATCACCAATCATTCATGCAATGGAATTTTATCGATGAAAATAAGGCTTATTGCATGGAATTTGATGTATATTTTCAAGGTATACAAGCATCAAGTGACTGATCCAAAAATAAAATTGTTGATCTCGACATTGACCCAACTCAACCTGCTAATCTAACCAAACAATAATCCCAGTTCACTACGCATTATACCCTAATTATTATAGGCTGGAAGAACCAAAAACCACTATGCCTCTAGTCTATTACAGGTACACAACTCTTGCAAATGAGTATAGAATGAATAATACCATGTCAATGTAGTATTAGGAAACAAGGTAATTCATTAAACTTTATAATCAGTGAGAAACAACAATCAGTGCTTTAGTCATGTACTGTAACTTCAATCTAACATTTCCTTTTGTTGAATTGCGAGACTATGTGTGTGGTAAGCCATGTGTCCCTAAACAATTCTGGGTTGCAAATAATTTAAAATTGTTTATCAAATCCTTGTTTGTAGCTTGATCGTAGCTACTTGATTGATAGGTTAAATTATGTGAGGTGTTAAACAATAACATAGCTTGTGCCATAGACATACATCACTAGAAAATAAACTTGTTGATTTTTCTAAGTCTTCTTTTTGTAACACTGCATACTGTTTGCAATGGTAATTGATGAATAACCTATGTAGACTTGGGCATGTAATTACACAGTTATTGTATTCTTTGTATAGTTAGGGTGTAGTCTTGATCTTAATCACTCTTCTACATCATATTAGGAAGCCCTCAATATCAGAATAAGGATAAGAAGCGTGGCAGAGTAATAAGTGTTCCTCACTTCCCTGATTGCTTGGTTATGTGTTTTAGCTATTCATTTTTTGTGTTCCTTTGCTAATCAAACATTACCTCTAAGGAATGTGAACTCTGTCTTTCAAACACTGTATGATGTTAGAATTTGTCTATCAAGGAATGTATTGTGTAAACATTATGGGAATGGATGAATCATATAAACAATAACAACAACAAAAGTAAAAAAAAATAATGGTAAAAAGAATCAGCATGATAACATTATTCAACAAAATTAAACTTGATAACACTATGCACACACTCTTATTGTATGTCTCTAGTAGCTGATGAATAGAATGAATGTAGCACTGTGCACACACTCTGATTGTATGTCTCCAGTAGCTGATGAGTAGAATGAATGTTTCAAATGAAAATCAATAAGGGTTTAGGTTGTTTTATAGTTTTTTGATGTAGAATTTGATTGGTAGAGAAGATTGGCATGGATTTCCATGTCCCAAATTCAAATGCATGTTCTGTATTGATTTGTACATGATCGAATGGTTGATAAAATTTCATGGATGATCCTTGTGCTTTCATGTGTTTAATTCCTGAATTGAGAAGGTTGGTGTGTTTAATAATTGAATTGAAAGGGTTGGTGTCATTTATCGCATCCTCTAAACTAATTCCTGAATTGAATGGTGTCATTTATTTCCTTCATTAGGTTGATTGGTTAAACACACATGTAGATATGGCTGCCACACATTTCACCTGTTCTTGTACAAGTATTACCCAACAATGGGATGTGTTGCTCTAGTGGAAATCAGTGGGTGCTTGTTTGATGGGATAGGTGTACTCTTGGATAAAATTCAATGGAATTTTTCATAGCGCATTTGACTTAAGTAATAATTCACAGCTGGAGGTAGTTGGGACAATATGTCTTTTCGACTTGTTATGTTAAGGCTTGGTGTTTGACAACTGTTGGTCCAATCAATATATGGGCCCAATTTGGAAATAATTTAATAACTTATATAACTTAATATAAACTATTTATGTTCAATTTTTTGATGTTTTATGATGATTTTTTTATGGGACTAGTACTATAGCAACTACTAGTCACTGCACAATAATAGAAGCCTCTCCCCTACTTCCTTTTAGTGATGCTGGTTCTACCAAGGATTCATTGACAGATCGTTCAAGAAGGACAAAATTGTCACAACCTGCAACCTCTAGTCAATGAAGGGTTTTATGAGGGTGAGTACATCTTAATTGAGGCCATCGATTGTGAAGAGACTTTAAAACACATTTGGATTCTTACAAAGTGGTCTCAAGTCGATTAAGACTCCTGTATATTAAATGTGAAGAGACGATTATATTTGGATACGAGGGGTTATTATTAGGTGAATGTAATATTGCAATTTGGATGTTAGTTATTATTATTAATGTATTAAGAAAAATAGAAAAGAATAGGAGGTTTTTGGTAGGAATTTTTTAAGGTGTAGTTTATTAAGTTATAGTGTACTAGTGTCCATGTTTGTGGTGTGAGATGAAGTGTGTTTTAGTGTGCAATTTTTCTATTCACTTTCAAATTTCAAAAAATATGAAAATATGCAAAACCACAAAGCACAGGCTAATTATTGAACATACTAATGTGACTCGTCATGCTCCAGGAGCAATAGTCACAAGTAGTTCTTAATAAGGTCAAGGTAGTTCTTAATAACGTCAATACAGGTTATTTTATAAGATCAATTTATAGAATTGTCTATTGAAGACATTTTGTACCTAGAATGTTATCCTAAATAATTGATGAAGTCTGCAAAGGGTCGTGGATTTTATAGATGGTGGTAGTTCCATAGGATGGTTTAGTATCGAGACTGACCCGTTGCACTTCGGGAGGTTGAGAAGCGTTGATTATGCAAAGTACATCAACGATGGTCTGAAGTAGTTATGTCTTAAATGGATCAAGTGGGAAGCTCGAAAGTGTGGTGAAGAAAAGAGCGAAAATCATGAAATCTTAGAGTGAATATGAGTGCTAGTGATGACCATATCTGACAAATATGACATAAATCCATTTATTGTTTTAATGTGTGTTTTCTATATTTGTTGCATGTAAGCATTAAGGGAGGGTGTTGGAAGTAATGTTTCCATGTGTATGATGTGTTTTATAGGTTGTCATCGTGAGTTCCGAGGTTGCTATCTAGAAATTGTTGTTTTGTATGTGTGTGAGTTGTATTGAGTCATTGTGAGTCATAGATCCACCTTCTTCGGATCTTATTATCTAGAAATTGGTGATCTACAACTATATATATAATTTCTCATATGCTCAATAATAATATAATGAATGAGTAATTTGTTATGTGCACAATCTCTCCATACTTTCCAGTTTTTAATAATAAGAACTAACCATTACAAATTCTTGAAGACATGAACTTAAGACCAATTTAGCTTAAGTGTCCCATTTTGTAACTAATGGGTATTAAGAACCACAATTGTAACTGGTGGATCAATATTTAAAAAGGGCATTATAACTAATGGATGGATATTAGAAAAGGGTGTTGTAGCTAATGGATCGATATTAAAAGGGGGTTGTTTAACTATTATTATATATTTTGGATTATTTAGCTTTGTGTTTTTATTTTTTTATATTTAAAGTAATGTTGTTTAATTGTTAGATATTACATAAATTTAGCTAACTTTTTGATCAAATTTTGATCTTTTTTCGGAAGAAAAGATGTATTAAAGAAGAGAAATCAGTATATATAACATCTCATATAAACATATTTAGAATAAGAAAATTAGAGCAGATATAAAGACTACGAAATGAATAAAAAAATGTAGATCTAGCTCAGTATGTGTGCTCAAAACTAAAGATGAAAATCTAGATCTTTCTTGTTTAAACTGGGTGTTTGATTGTATATATAGATTCAACACCCTCAAATACCCTTAGGAGACTAGAATTATGAACAATTTACAACTCAAACTTGTGATTCCAACAAATCCTTACTAAGTCTTGAGCAATTAGACTAGAAAATATGTGTGGGTATTGAAAATGACACTGTAACTAACAAATTACAA